>LUGF01000790.1:114522-152998 GCA_001625245.1 Calycopis cecrops
GAAAAATCGTCGACCAAGTTATTTTTAGCCAGTTTAATTTACTTGCCTTACGGATCAGAGCTACAACCGACTTAATTCGATTATAAAGTAATTTGTTACATCCAGTGTTAATTTTATTCCTAATCTTATTTATTTATTCTTAGATGTATAACATTTATACTTAAACAGTATAAAATTTTATGACGACCATCGCTTTATAGACATGAATAATTTTGTATATGCAGACAATTGCTCACTATAACCTCACACTTACATATAATATTACTATTCGACAGAATCAGAAATAAATCTTTAGGATTTTGTACCAAATATTAAGTGTAATACGATTCCTCCCACGTATCTATTTCAAGTGAGACATTTTCATTTATACGGGATACTAAGTATTTTTATGTCCACATTATAAATTTGTGCTAAATTACGACAAAATACATTTGGTAGTCTTTTCGTGAAAGAATAACAACCATACAACCGAATATATCCTATTCAACTACTATTATTTGCATGTGAGATTGTATATATTTTAAAGCGAAACCTGTTTATCAATAATTTCATTTAAATCTCAATGCATCGAAACTGGATAACAGCAAATACACTGACATAGTATATTTACTTTATATTATTACCCTATATAATACCTATATGTAGACTTTTATACACTACGTTAGTCTAGCCCCGAGGTAAGTACCTTGTGTTACTGGTACTAGACAACGGAAATATATCTTATGTTTTACTAGCTACGCCCCGCGGTTTCACCCGCCTAAATCACATAGGAACATTTTTTAGGGATCCGGAATAATACTCTATGTATTAATCCAAGTTACCATCTATGAGTGTGCCAAATTTCATGAAAATCGGTTCAGCAGTTTTTACGTGAATGGGTAACAAACAAACATACAAACTTTCCCATTTTATTATATAAGTAGCTGTGCCCCGCGGTTTCACCCGAGTTCATTTTCTAAGAAATCCATACAAACTTCAACACCCCATTAGGTCCCATTCACCCCCTTAGGGGTTGAATTTCTAAAAATCCTTCTTAGCGGATGCCTACGTCGTAACATCTACCTGGATGCCAAATTTCAGCTTGATCCGGCCAGTGGTTTGGGTTGGGTTGGTGTGCGTTGATAGATGGCTATGTCACGTTTGAGTTTTATATAATATATAGATATTAGTAGGATAAATTTAAGAAATAAATTAAAAATTTTAATGTAGAAATACATATAATACTCAGATAAACATTTAATTTTATAATCTAGGCGAGATTCGGACACGCCACCCCTATTGCAACATGCTCCGCTAATCCAAGCTCTGTACTATTGCCCCAGTAGGTCGATTGCCACTGATATCGTATTTATCTCTTATATCTTTCGTGGGCATACATCGCGTATCACACACTCCTTTTTATTGATTCGATTAGATATTGTCTTAATATCGAAATATCAGAGAATATATCTGATTAACTAGACACCATGAGGTAGTGCCACACTGCATGCTTGCATGCAGTCGAATTGGGCCGGCACGACCGGGGAGGTACCTCTCGCTTACACGAGACTGGCGTAAAGTGAGAGCTGTGCTGTCGCGTTTCGTGCGGTGTGTAAGTAGCCGGTGGCCCATGGAGGTGGGAGGAGCTAGGAGGGCAGCGCATCTGTATAGCCTCTATGCGGATGTTTGTGGGCGTCGGTAGTCATGAAAATGGCTCCGGCTGCTCGTTTGCCCTCCTATATCATATAAAAAAAAACACATTCTTCTGAAGTGTTTTGTAATTTATATCGACTTTTGATTTGTTTTGTCGGCCTAGTAACTGAGACATGATTTGTGTTCATGTATACAAATTTTATCAGGTAATACGTATGACTTTGCACGTGTAGTTTTTGAAGTAAAACTTTTCTACGCGCGCTTTACTTGGGGAACTAAACTAATGAATGCGTGACGAGAGCGTTACAGAAAGTGTGATCGGCCGAGGCGAACGGAAGTTGAGAGGGAGATATATGTTAGTGAAGACGTGAAGACAGAAAGAGAGAGAGTGGCGTTTCTTATATGTATTACCGTAGGAGCAGGAAAGAGCAGTGCGCATATTTTATTTCTCTCTCATTGCCAGTTATGTTTCGTGTATGAAGTTTTACTCCAGTCGTGTGGTTTAGCAAGCAAATACAAATAGTAAAATAGTAGTAGTAGTAGTAAATAAAAATAGTAAGCAAATACAGTTTTTTATGAATAAAGGAGATGTCACTATTATAAGAAATATCAACCTGACTACGTCTTTATTGTTAACGATTATTTTATCCTTAAAAATAATAAAAATTTTAACTACGGTGGTTAGTTTATTTAAACTAGCCATTTGCGCTTGACATCTTATAGTGCACAAGTGTGAGCGCAGACACGGCACTCTCTATTCCCGTATCCTCACATTCTGATGGGATGGCAGACCGACTTGAATAGAGAAATATCTGGCACTGGACCGACGGATGACGTGCTCTCCACTGCTTAGGATGTAACACCGCCAGAGACGTAACTACAGGGTGCCAAGTGGGCAAAAAGTCATAGGCCCCCAGCCGGAAGAGGCCCCCAGTCAGACGAGAATCCCAACTACCAACATTTATTATTACACATTTAATAAAAAAAACCTTTATGTTGGGGGCCCATTCGATGAATTTACCACGGATCTCGAGCGGTATAGTTACGCCACTGAATACCGCCAACTTCCTGACTACGGATTGTCATTGTAAAATTGTTGTAACTGAGGAGTATGGTAACTACCATTGTGACACGAGAATTTTATATTATATAAATAGTGTAATGTGTGTGTAATGTAAATATTGTACATCCTATCCTATCTTACTAATATTATAAATGCGAGTTTGTATGTTTGTTACTCCTTCAAACGCAAAACTTCTGAGCCGATTTTCATGAAATTTGGCTCACACATAGAGAGTAAATGGATTAACACAGGATAGTTTTTGTCCCAAAAAAAATGTTCATACGGGATGCCATGGGATGATTTTCAACGGGATCGAAATTTAAGCGGGTGAAACCGCGGGGCGCAGATAGTAACATTATAAAGCCGAAGAGTTGAATAAGTTTTCAATTACGTGTTTAGTGTAAAGCCGAAACCGTTGACCGAGACAATGAATACTAGCAGAGTAAGCGAAACCACAATACACTGCTAGTCGTAATAAACGCATCAAATAAACACATTCTTTTGTTTCAGATTCGTAAAAATGGCGGGAAATGAAAAACAAAACAGGACGGAAAACTTTGCCTCTACGTAAGTAAAGCTTTACTATTATTTTACAGGTCATCCAACATGGAATTAATTAAACACTTGCAAATAATGGCCTTTATAATTCGTGGAAAAAGCTCTTGTTAATATTTATGTGCGAGCTTTTTAATCATTGTGCTTTTTCGTTACATATTACTTTAGGTGCATCGAATATTTATAAAAGCTTTTCTATTATTTTATTTATGTACAATTAATTGTAAATAAAAGATGCATTGTTAAATAATATTTAATGTAGATTGAATATTTTAGTAAATAATTATTTTAGTAAGAGGTAGTGCCACGCTGCATGCATGCATAGAGCTGAATTGGGCCGGCACGACCGGGGAAGTCGTCTTGCTTACACGAAACAGGCGTAAAGTGACAGCTGAGCTGTCGCATTTCGTGCGGTATGTAGTATCCGGCGGCCAATAAAGGGAGGTGGAGGAAGGAGGGCAACGATATGTGTAGCCTCTATGCGGATGTCTATAGGCGTCGGTAGTCATGAAAATGTCTCAGATTGCTCGTTCGCCACCTTGCACTGTATAAAAAAACAACTTGGACATGAAAATGGGTAAATGAAAGATGCTTCTACGAATGTTTTTGTTAAACTATTTTTCATCTATCTTAATATATATAATTCAAACGTGACATAGCCAGCTATCAACGCACAGCCCAAACCACTGGACGGATCAAGCTGAAATTTGGCATCCAGGTAGATGTTACGACGTAGGCATCCGCTAAGAAAGGATTTTTAGAATATCAACCCCCAAGGGGGTGAAATAGGGTGTTGAAGTTTATATGGATTTCTTAGAAATTAACGCGGGTGAAACCGCGGGGCACAGCTAGTTGTCGTATAAAAACAGAATAAGTTAACTATCAACTAATTTTGTATTTATGAGAGATAGTGTGGTGCTGCATGGCAGCCCAATTGGGCTAGTACGAGCCAGACATTGGAAGCATTGGCAGTTAGTCTGGACATAGCGAAGGCTTTCGATAGGGTTTGGCACAAAGCTCTTATCTCTAAACTTCCTGCTTTTGGGCTCCCTGTGAAATTATGTGACTGGATCGCCAGTTTTTTGACAGACCGGAGCATCAAGGTTGTTGTTGACGGTGCATGCTCGGATCTCATGGCTGTCAATGCTGGCGTTCCACACGGCTGTGTCCTGTCTCCCACCTTGTTTCTCCTGCATATCAATGACTTGCTGCTGACCAGCGGCGTCCATTGTTATGCGGATGACAGCACGGGTGACGCCTTATACACTGGCCGCGTCAATATTTCACAGGAGCACGTCATTGCACATCGGAACAAACTTGTGTCTGAGGTCGAGGCTTTGTTAACCAAAGTCTCGGATTGGGGCCGACTAAATTTAGTCCAATTTAACCCTAATAAGACTCAAGTTTGCGCGTTCACCGCAAAAAAGACTCCCTTCGCCGTTTCTCCTCATTTTGAGAACACGCCCCTAAAGAATAGCATTGGAATACTTGGCGTCGACATATCGAGCGATGTTCAGTTCCGCGGTCATTTGGAGGCGAAAGCTAAATTAGCATCGCAAAAGCTTGGTGTGCTGAGTAGGGTGAAGGCATACTTCACGCCGGCCCACCGTATGAAACTCTATAAAGCCCAGGTTAGACTCCACATGGAGTACTGTTGTCATCTCTAGGCAGGCGCCCCTCAATACCAGCTTATACCATTTGACCGCATCCAACGTCGCGCAACTCGAATCGTCGACGACCAAGTTCTTTCCAGCGAGCTTGATACACTTGCCATACGGAGAGATGTTAGTTCGCTGTGCATCTTTTACCGTATTTTCTATGGGGAGTGTTCCGAGGAGGGGAGGGGGGGTTCGTTAAAATCAATCGTTTAAAACATAAACTCATTCTTTTAAAATAAGAGAGTGAGAAATCTAAAACTACATAATATGATGCAGACCTCAATAAAAATATCAACGAAAATTAGTTTGAGCGAGATATCATTATTAGTTTCCCAAAATAAGACATTTACAACTTTGTCGCTCATACAAATGCTATGAAAAACCAAGTTATTTTATTTTCTGGTAAAAAAGTCGCCCTATACCTTCCGTTCGTACTTCGTACGGAACGAGCCCGAGTCCGACTCGCACTTCGCCGGTTTTTGAAATAAGTTTTTCTAAAGACAAACACAAAATTCCGTGCTTCTTGTCTTTGACGACCAGGCTGGCGCAGTGGTACAGGGCTCGGATGAGCGGAGCATGTTCCGCGAGGGGCCGCGGGCTCGAATCCCGCTTAAATCATGGATGCTTATCTATGCATTATTATATAATAAAAATCTTAAATATATAACATTTCTTAAATTTACAAAACATTAAATATATCCGTTGTCTAGTACCCGTAACACAAGTCCTTACGGTACTAAGCACGGGGCTAGGCTAACGTGGTGGGTAAAGTCCACAGATGTATTTATTTATTTATCTTACAACAAAAATATTGCTTAGGTATATGCTACCCGTATTGGATTAGATGTTTTTAATATGAAAATATTCATTAATCAAAAAGGTAGTGCCATGCTGCATTGCAGCCGAATTGGACGGGCACGACCGGGGAGGTACCTCCGCTCACATGATACCGCCGTAAAGCGATAGCTGCGGCTGTTGCATTTACATACGGTGTATTTTTCCTGGAGCAGGAAGGAAGCGCATATGTATAGCCTCTACGCGGATATTTATGGGCGTCGGTAGTCATAAGAACGCTACTAACTGCTCGTTTGCCGCCTTGTACTATAAAAACATACAAATTAACCATATTAGTTATTAATACTGTCATCAATTATGACCATGGCCAAAACCCCACATACGAGACTATACTCGTACATCTTATGCTCCCAATAATACCCCCCTGTATCCCCTCTATACCCCCTTATACCCCATTATACCCTCCTCTTCCATATAAAAAACAAAGATTATCGCATTACTCTCGGTACGAAATTCCAATATAAACAATTTTGAACGCTTCTCAATCGCAGGAAAGCGGCCGTGAAATTGCCAATGTTACGTAACATGGGCACTCTGTAAGATTTTGGTGAGAGGTAGTGCCATGCGATACAGCGGGATAGGGCCGACACGAGGGGTGGGGGGAGTTCTCTTGCTCACATGATAAAAGCTATGGTGGCGCGTTTCGTGCGGTTTTTGGAATGGATGGCCCAATCGAGGGGAGAAGGAAAGAAGGGCAGTAGCGTAACAATCATGTGGCTGTGCCACCACCACCACCAACCATGGGCTTCGGCAGGCAGGCTATTTGGGATCTGTGAAATCTGTCCTAAGCACATTCGTCTTAGTAAAAAGTGAAAATTAGGCATATTGATGGTATAAATCTCAGCAATCGGTAACCACGTACCATCAGGTGGGCCGTATGCTTTTTTTGCCACCATCGTGGTATAAAAAAAAATAAGTTAATGTCACCGCACACTTACCACCTCGGAAACGGGTCGTAACCGTATCATCTCAGGCCGTTCAGTATTATTTGTATGAAAATCCATACTGCTACGCACACTAATGAGAAACGTAACGTTATCGCCTCGCCTCGAATATTTCCTTTCCGAGTTGATATGTGTGCGGTGACAATTAGACACGGTATTTTATACACTTTTTCATAGTATAAGGAGGCAAACGAGCCGTTAGACTTTTTGTGACTACGGTGTGCGACGTGCTTAGCCATTCTACTATACATATGTGTTGCCCTCTTCCCTCCTCCCCTAAACTCTAAAAAACTGTTAGAAACTCACAAACCACACGAAAGGTTATACGTGAGATGTACCTTCCAAGTCATCATCATCATCAAGTTATTGCAATCCACTGTAGGACAGAGGCCTCTCCCATAGCCCACCACTGGCCTCGATCTTCGGCTATCATTTCCCACTTCCTACCCACCTCTTTGCGTATGTCGTCGCTCCATCTAGCCACGGGACGTCCTTCACTACGTTTGACGATCCTCGCCAGTCACTAGGCCCAATTCGATTGCAACACAACATGGCACTCTCTTAGAAGCCTGGCGCTGTCTTTAAAATGGGCTTTGCCCACCACTTTTCCCATCGCTGCTACTCCTGTGTCGCCAGGATCAACAGCGGCAACCACAACGACCCTTTGATATGATCTCAGGGAGCCCGAGGGAGAAGCTAAAATTGTCTTGGGACCCGCAACGAATTTAATAAGAATAAATAAAAGGAGTAGGAAGATAATCCAATTTCCCTCCCCCCTGGCGCTATCTCTTGACGTTTTTGTTTTGGCAAAGATATGTCATCAATTGAAATCTCTTACGTCTAAACATGATAAAGGGATTCCCCCTTCGTAGAGATACCGTGAACTTATCTAAATCGAGATAAAGAAAATATCAGATCAGAACGATCATCGGTTTATCTACTTACAGCTGTGCTGTCGCGTTTAGTGCTGTGTGTAAGTAACTGGAGGCCCATGGAGATGGGAGGAGGAAGGGGGGCAACGTATCTGCTTGACTCCTGTGCGAATTTCTATGGGCGCCGGTAGTCTTGAAAATGGCTCCGACTGCTCGTTTGCCCCCTTATACTATAAAAAATACTTAGAATCTGAAGTATCGTAAGTTGGACAAGCAGCTATCACTCTCATGATAACTCTGATACGACGACACGACGACAAACGATGATAGGATAACTATGATATCGTCGTTGTGAGTATCTGGTGGCCCCTTTGGGGACGAGGTGAAGGAGCATCGCAACTGCATAACTAATAACCGTGAGCATGTGAGAAGGTTGGTGTTCACGCTCCTTTGCCCTACTAAAAAGTATTAATACTTTATTTGAACTACCAAACAATATGAAACGAAATATACTGAAACGGCTACACCGATTCTCATGCAATTTTGTGTACCTATTGCCTGAGAATAGGCGAAAATTTATTTTTAATCTTGATATTTTCACGGAATCGAAATTTACGCAGGTGAAACCGCGGGGCGCAGCTAGTCTGTCATATTGCTAAGAAATCTTCTTTCAGGCAAGAATTCAACAATTATATATTTTCATTTTATTATTAGGTATATATACCTACTATATTATAATAAAGCATAATAAATTAATAATAATGTATGTGAACAAGTTTATATTGCATAAACATCGTATTTTGTCTTATTTCCAAGTAATTTTAAATAAAACATAAATGCGTATGACGTGCACATTTTCCTTTAGCAGGGTTAAAAAAGTTTTTACTTTTTAAAGTTTCTAATGTTGTGTGTTTCATTTTTGTGTAGATATATGATTATTAAATAAATTAATAAGGTTGCGATATAATTTGAAATATGATATATATTACAACTAGCTGCGCCCCGCGGTTTCACCCGCGTAAATTTCGATGTCGTGGAAAACCATCCCATGGCATCCCATAGGAAGATTTTTTTGGTATAAAAACTATCCTATGTGTTAATCCAAGTTACTTTCTACGTGTGTGCCAAATTTCATGAAAATCAGTCTAGTAGTTTTTGCGTGAAGGAGTAACAAACAATCAATCAAACATACAAACTTAAGGATAAGATATGCATTATTATTATCGTAAGTTGAATAATAATGAGTTAAAAATACACAGAGAAAATAGAAAATGATAGCGTCCAAAAAAATGTTAAAGGAAAAGTTCAGAAAATATATAGAAATCTAGATGAGATTTTTATAAGTTTCTTTCGTCTTGTAAAAATTATCTATTTTCGACTGAAAAATAAAAATTACTGAAAAGTTTCAAATAACTCTTCTAAGTATTATAAATAATTTTGAATATAAATAAGCCCTTCAAAGGAAGACTTATTAAGCCAAACTTTGATGAATAATTAAAGACTTGCTATTATTTTTAGTACAAAAAAAAATAATATTTAATGAACAATCAAACTTTGTTGACCTAGTTGTTTTTGAACGCTTGAGAATGTATACTCATGGTCTAGAAAGTCTGTAATAACTAGAATAAACTAATTTAAAGCGATATTTAGACAATTAAATAGATAAAGTAAACTATAAGTTTTTTATTTTTTTATTTTTTATGGTATAGGAGGGCAAACGAGCAGTCGGAGCCATTATCATGACTACCGACGCTCACAAACATCCACATAGAGGCTATACGGATGCGCTGCCCTCCTTTCTCCTCCCACCTCCATGGGCCACCGGCTACTTACACACCGCACGAAACGCGACAGCACAGCTGTCACTTTACGCCGGTCTCGTGTACTGTTTTTTTACAGAATTGGTTTAATTTAGTAGTTAATTTAGTCCGGATTCACAAAAATCCCGAATCGAATACACTCAGCAGCATACGTGATTTAACAGCCTTGTACTTCACCCCCTTATTAATAAACATAGAATAACTTTATTAGCAGTAACCTAGTAATAAAACTAGCATCTGTCAAATTCCATATTAAAAAATACACAAAAAGTATGATAGGACACAGTTTATTACTAGCTTAATGCTGGAATAAAGTTATTCTATGTTTATTAATAAGGGTTTAGACCCCCTTTTATTAAATGGCCTTCCTAGACTGCTCGGGCTTCACAAACCTCAAACGCATAACCTTTACACCGCTATTTGGTTTGTTAGAAACACTTCAGTGCTGTCACTGTCGTTTTCTTATGGTATAGGAGGCAAAGTAGGAGTAATTTTCATGACTACCGACGCCCATAAACATTTGCATAGAGCTAATACAGATGCGGTAACCTCCTTTCTCCTCCCACCACCATGGGCCACAGGTTACTTACACATCGCACGAAACGCGACAGCACAGCTGTCACTTTACGCCGGTCTCGTTGCCGCTATTATAACAAATAACATAAACCATTTGATAACTGTAAGTATTAATACTATTTATAAGGAACGTTGGAAGATATAACATCCTGTGAAAGGCCTCAAACAGCGTAATTACAGTATACACAAATCACAATATACACAATCAAATTGAAACCGATGATACATCAAACACGCAAATTTTATTACTTTTTTCGCGTAATGAAATCTCATGTCAGTCAGAGCCTTGTTCCAGTTTGGATAAAATAAAATAAAATAAATAAATGTCCCTAGTTCCCAAATCCCTCAAAAAGTTATCTCGCATGGATGTAAGGTTACGTGATTTGGTTACACTTGGTAGCTTTTTTGGCGAGAATGTGGCCTGAATTTCAATTAGCAACGTAGAAGAAAATTAGAGACAAATACGGCTCCTTGTATTGATCATATTTAAGTACCACCAAAACAAGCACTTTTTTACATAGGAAGTATTTAATCAGAAAATATAAGGATGTCCATATCCAGTTGAAATGATAGAACCCTATAAATTTGCCTATTTAGCGTCGCGTCGCCCAACCTCTTAACTCCGGATTTGTTTTAAATTGAAAAATGCCAATAACACTTTTTGGTCCAACCCGGGATTTGGACCCGGGATCTCACGGCTTTGGTAGAACATTACCACTACACCACGAGGCAGCTAAAATTTGTTTTTATTATTATTATGTACTAGCTACGCCCCGCGGTTTCATCCACCAATTTTAATTTAATTTTGCTACTTTATTACGATAAAAGCTAATTGTATACCAAACTCCAGTTTGATCGATACAATTGTTTCAACTTTGCCTTGATCTGTCAGTCATCATTACGTTATGTTATTTTATTCATTTAGAATATATTGGGTATCGACGGCTCTAACACCGATCCCTGTGACACACATAAATTAGATTTCAACCTCTCACGACTCCCTCAATAACATTCAAATAAATTTCATCAACATACCTAGCGAAATTGGGAAATGAAATATAAAACGGCCTTGGGATATTGAAAAGTTGGCGAAACAATTTGTTCGGATGGGCTGATCTATTCAAGTGTAACAATAGAAAATCAGATTGACCAACACAAATAGAATCGTGTTCCGTTCCAGCGAACAGGACTCTGCACGAAGGTCAGAACACCATTGTGAATCCAATGGCAGAAGGTCATGGATAAACGGCATTAATGTGATAAATGTGGGTGTTTAAGATAATGACGAGCAATCACGTGCATTGTCTCAAACCTGCCACGTGGTTTAGTTTTCTCACGTTATTTAATGATGGTGGCTAAAGATTATGGGCATATACACACAGAAGGATCAATCTTGGAAAATGCGACAAATTATTTTTGGCTCTTAAAGACTCATTATCAGGTCGCAGCCGAATCATCATTGAGATGGTTTTTTTTTTCTTGTTACCAACGTATAGCGCATCAATTTTTTTGATAATGACAATTATCTTTTTTTGTTTCTTTTTAATTTGCGAAATTTTACATTCATAACACAAAGTCCGATCCTTTATTTATATCCTTACTGTCTTACTGTTATTTACTGTGTCTATACTTAGTCATTAACATTTCAAGGAGGGAATAGAGAGACATCCGCAACTTATTGAGAATGTGCTTTTACAAATTATAATGATATATGTTTAATTACTTTGGCGGTAAAAATAATAATCGGTCAAAATACAGATTAAACGGCTTTTCATTACGAGAAGCATAAATTACTACTAATAAAAATAAAAAAGGCAATAATAGTTAGTAATTTAAGTTTATGTATCTAAGATATTGTTAAATTATTTCGATATTGAACTGAAATAACAAAAAAACACTGCTAGATTTGAGTTTTGACTATCGAAGAGCGATCGGCACCGCTGCGCAGCAAGGTAACAATCGTGTGTCGCAACGTTATCGTGTACACACACACAAGGCAACTAAACTGCTACATTTTGTCAAAAGCTACTATTGTTATTTTTGTTATGTTATAGAAGCTTCGCTTACTATATTTTTTTTATTTGCAAAGTATAACCAAAATCTTAAATTTATTCGATTCATTCTGAGTGACGAAATGTCTTATAAATATTCCCTTCTTTACTTCATTACTTACTATTTTATTTCTTCCGCAGAGCCGACCTCACAACCAACAAAGGGTTCCAATCAACATTGAGCATCGCGTCTAAGGACCTAGATAATGAAAAGAATTATAACCCTTTTGAACATAGAAATATAAAACATCCTAACTCGTGAGTATATTATTTATTATATTGGACTAGTAACACTGTATTTTTTAATTTTTTTAGTCTCTTAAAAAGTAGTAAAAAGTTTTTACGGTATGATAAATAATTATATCTACTATATAGCGCATACAATACACAAAACAAATATTAATAAACTATTACTACGATTTAAATATCTTTAAATACATAACTCAAACATTATGACTTCTGGTTTAATAAGAATATAATAATAATAATTAATATCTAAACCAAAAATATTTTTTTTAATAATTTTATGTGTGAAAATAAACAAATTTATAGGTTCAATGTACATAGTGAATTCAATCTTTAACATCCTTTCACTACGTCAAAATTAATATACAAATCATTATGGTGAAAAAAGATGACAACACGGGTACGTGACTTGTCATTTTAAGACAAAAGGAAGCCTTCATCCATCTCCACGATAAAATATAAATGAATACGCTAATGCAAAATATTTTTCTCGATTTAAAAAACCCATTAACTTAATGGTTAGGTTTTTTATGTTTTAATTCGCTGTCTACAAAGGTGCACAGGTGATGTGAATAAACGAAATTAAATGTACGTCTAATTAGCCGTCGTCACTTGACTAGGCGAGTGTGCCCTACAGCTATTGGATTTTATGAGTCTTCTGCGTCTTAGGTTATTAAACGTAAATAAACGGTCGTCGACTCAAAAGTTGCAACTTAAAAGAGCACACAATTAAAAATTTTGCACTCATTTCATTTCTAATTTCGACAATAAACATATATTTCAGTAAGAGGTGCTAATTTAATTAGACCGTCATAACCGGGGAGGTACCTCTCGCTCCCATGATGTCCCCGTAAAGTGACAGGTATGCTGTCTTGTTTCGTGGGGTTTGTGAGTAGCCGCTGGCGAATGGGAGGGGGGAAGGAAATGATAACAAGACGTCCGAGTAACAATCATGCCCATCCACGAGCGTCGGTAGTCATTAAAAGGCTCTAGGTGCTGGGTTATCCAGTAAAATGTGATTCCAGATTGTGAACTAGATTAGTGCACACTAAAATCGTGAAAGATCATGCTTATAATGAAGCTAGCTTCCGCCCGCAGCATCGCTCGCGTGGATTTCGTAATTCAAAAATGGAGTTGTCATACATATCCTACTAATATTATAAAGGCGAAAGTTTGTAAGAATGTTTGTTACTCTTTCACACAAAAACTACTGAACGGATTTTCATGAAACTTTACAGTAAGCTTTCATATCAGAATAACATAATAATGTTAAAATTTTGAATAATTTTTGAAGTCCGAGAACCACGCGGGCGAAGCCGCGGGCGGAAGCTAGCATTAAATAAACCTTCCTCTTGAATCTCTCTATCTATTAAAATACCCATCAAAATCTGTTGCGTAATTTTAAAAATCTAAGCATACAGATACACAGATGGTGGAAAGCAACTTTGTTTTATACTATGTAGTGATAAAACCTATTTGATGACACAAATCCATGATTTCATTGCAGCCAAGTTATTTAAACTTCTCAATTAATGCAACAATGACGACCTGAAGTGCTCAATCTTCATAAATAATTTGCAACATGTAAAAATTTAAGTTTTATTATTATTGGTCATGTAATTTAGTTGGTTAAACTAACTTATTTTATTTTTGATGAAATAGATGTATTTTGTCTAATCTAAGTATAAAAGAACAAGACCACACCTTTAAAAGAATCATTTTCTTTCATACAAATTCATTGAGTAGTTTTTTCTTCTTCAAAAATAAAATCAGATGAATCGCATTAATAATAACTACAGCAAGTTTTATTTCTAGTTTTAGTTTGAAATTTGAAATCTATCGAAACGGCGAATGTTTAAGAAAAATCTTATTTTATGAACCTTTTAATAAAGTTATGCAATAATTTTACCCTAAGATTTAAACACACATTTACTTTGTTTCAGTTTATGTACGAACTGTGAGTGATAAAGTGTATTTTTATTTAGCACGTACATCGTTAATTTTTTTAATGAAATAACACGTTCTTGAGTAAGGTAATATAATAAGAAAATATTTTTTTCACGACACGTGTCACAAACGTTCAAATTAGAAATATAATTAGACTTTAAGGAGAAACTTAAGATTATTTCATGGCAGTTAGTTTTTCAATAGCAATAAGATAACTTCAGAACAAGTTTCAATATTTATTAGAGTTTAGTTTCTCTTCAACTGTTGCTCTGTAGCCGACAGATGCGGGGTATCTCAGTATAGGCGACTGATGGCATCTGAAGGATTATAGTGGGTATTTAGTTGCGCTACGTGCCCCATACAACCATTGGATTCCCAGGCCCAGTGGCAGCGCGTTAAAGCATTTCCGGGACAAACAAAAAAAAATTGACAAGTAAAATAGTGTAGCATACTTCTTTAGCGCACCTTTCGCTTCACAATCATGTTGTTTCTTAATAAATAAACTCTAGTTACTTGACGGGTTTTAACAGGGTAAAATATTAAAGTCCAAAATATATGCCTTTGCTCGACGTTTCGACTATGTTACACCAGCCATGGTCCCAAGGCGGCTCGGAACCACGGCTGCTGTAACGCAGTCGAAACGTCGTCGAGCCGTTGGCCTTTGATATTTTACCGTGTTAAAACCCGTAAAGTAATTACAATAAGTGTAACAAACGATACGACCTAGGGATCTTCAAGAAAAGAGCTTATTCTTTCCTCAAAGGTCGGCAACGCATCTGTTAGAACTCTGGTGTTACGGATGTCTGTGGGCGTTGGTGTTCACTTTACATCAGGTGATCTACTGCTCGTTTGCCTCCTATGCTATAAAAAAAAAAGTCTCAAACAAGTATAAACTCTATAGCCTATAGTAACAGGGTGTGTGAATAATATTGCATTATTTTTTTCAGTACTATAGGTACGCTATTGCATCTGCTAAAAGCATGCCTCGGCTCCGGAGTGCTCGCGATGCCAGCGGCGTTCAAGAATTCCGGATTAGCATTGGGGATTGTAATGACGATTATAGCAGGACTCGTTTGTACACACACTGTATATGTTTTGGTGAGTCGACATTAAGGTCTCCATTATTTTTGTGCAGAAAAATTGTGCGTGAAAAAGTACATTACCCAACAATATACTATATTATACTTTTATAAATACAACACACAGCAGATGCGTTGCCCTCCTTCCACCTTCGTCCTCCATTGGCCAACGGAAACTCACTCATCACACGAAACGAGACGATATATAGATATAGCTCTCACTTTGCGTCCGTTTCGTGTATGTGACAGTTACGTCACCGAATATCGACCAAGTTCGGCTGCATTGCAGCCTGGAACTACCACTTCAATTTTATTTGATTTCTTTAATCCGAATTAACTAGACTTGCCATGCCAAGCTGCTAGGGCTTTGTAGAGTAGGAAATAGAGACTCTATATCTACTGACTGATGAAAGATTATTGATTATTATAATATATATTGACGCACAGATCTAAATATAGGTTTTGCTAAGAAGAATAGGTAGCAAATCTCACAAAAACGTGCCTGAAGGTTATATGTCATTGTTACGTTGCCGTATATTATATTTCCAATGTAGGGAAATCACTTTATATGGTATCGAATATACCCTTATAATGAACGTCACGTAATGAGATTTTTTTCATAAAGCCTTCTAGATTCGCTAACAATAGAGTTATATTAGGTCTGAGAAAAAGTATTTTCGCATTTATATTTGAACTTGAAATAAAATCTGTTTAGATGTATGATTTGTGTCTGGCTGGTTTTAATGTCATAAGGTTACGTGTTTAAAAAAATAAATTCAAATTAGGAACTGTCAAGATAAGTGAAAACAACGAAGAAATTATTATATTTCAAAATGTAACTACAAAAACGGTAAAAAATATGCAACACAAGCCACGAAAAGTAATTGTGAGATTTATGGATCTACAGTATCAATTAAAGTAGCACAATTTGGTTTAAGCGTTTTTAATTTGGAAATTGTAATGTCTAAGACGCAATTCGCTACGGTCGCCCTGTTACCTATAATATGGATGCAGATTTTAAAAAAGCGGAGCAAGACTGGCACAGCAGCAGTTACGACTTAGCTTCATCTTCTGTTCATGTCATTGGCATTCATTTGTAGCCCTGTTGAGGTCGGATGTACATCTAACAGGGCATAGGGAGCGTGTCAACAGATACGTCATCGTTTTGGGTGATTCCCCGCAGTCGGAAGTGGTTTCTAATTTCTTAATGTACCCACAGTTTGGCAGGTTTAGTCCACATCACATGAAAATGAATCGTGTACTCGTTTGTGATTCTTTACAACGACGTAATGAAACTGAGTTATTTTTGAACCAACTAGACGTAGACAAGTGGGTCCATCCCAGATACCGGTGGAGTGACTTGGTGGAAGCAGACTTGCGTGAGATCCAGGCCAACAATTGGCGGGAAATTGCGCAAGACCGTGCGAGGTGGAGAACTCTGGTTTTGGAGGTCTTCGGGTCACGGAGACAGAAGAGAATTAGTTAATAAAAAAAAATAAGAAAAGGGCACGTTGTCTGTAGTTAAGGTTTAAAGAAACTTTATTTCTCATAAGAATTTAACAATTCACTTAAAATGAGATACAATGATTTTTAAACATAAGTAAAAAACCTTTTTGACATCTGGGCCGTTGGATATAAGAATTCTTTAGTTACTATGGCGAGGATAAAATATAATCTTTAAGTTTAGTTTAAATATTTCTATACTTTCACATTGCTTTATTTCATTTGGCATTTTGTTGAATAACTGTGCTCTTTTAAACATAACTATTTTTTTACCGTAATTGGTCCTTACTATGTCAATTTGCAGTTTATATTTATCTGGGGGCACGGCACGGCTGTAGGCTGCTTTTCTCGAAGCAATTCAGGCCAGTTTCGATCCCCTATAACTTCAAAGTGGATAAATCAGGAAGCCTAAAATCATCTATCAATTCTGAATCTAAGCAGACATTGTATACACGATTTTCTATACAAATTCTTCTTATTGGCGGTAAGTGCCACATTACATCTTGCATGCAGCCGAATAGGGCCGGCGCGACCGGGGAGATATCTCTCGCTGAAATGAGATTGACGTAAAGAGGCAGCTGTGCTGTCGCGTTTCGTGCACTGTTATATAGTAGCCGGTGGCCCAAGGACGTGAGAGGAAAAAGAAGGGCAGCGCATCTGTATAGCTTCTATGCGGATGTCTATGGGTGTCGGTAGTCATGAAAATGGCTCCGACTGCTCGTGGGCTCGTCTATACCACAAAAAAAGGAGAAGGGAATGTAACTCTGTTTCCCGGGCTAAAACATTTTTACTAGTTCTTTGTGTTTATGTTCAAAGATTACTTGTAAATGATAGACGGATTGTACCAAAAATGAAAAAGTAGGACTTTCTACAAAAAGAAGTGAGATAGATCCCAACAAAAAAATCCTAAAAATCCTGTAAAAAAAACCAAGTCTCGCAGCTCATTTTTTCTACCATAAAAAGTTGTGGGATCCATGTAATACCAAGTCGGTTAATTTATTTCGTCCCTACTTAAGGGCCCTTCTGTCTTAAGTTATTATCATATCAATATTAAAAATCTTTTACATTTTAAATAAATAGATCGAATTGGCCATCGATTGATTCGATTGTTAAGTATGTATCACACCACACAGTATACGGGCCAGCAACCTGGTTTCTCACCAAAGTCTTTCCGAATGGACGTGAAATGTTTAGGTTTTGGAGACGAGAGTTTCAATTGCGTGGAGCACAATGGACTAAACAAGCTAATATAATAAGTAGGTATGTATTACTTGTAAGATCCATTATATTTTCAAGCGATGGCCAAGTCGATCTATTTTTCTAAAATGTAAAAGATTTCGGTTTGTATAGAACCTGATTTAATATTTTTTATTAAAATGCATGTACTGTATGTGTAAAGTTGTGATATATTCATTAGTTTTGTTAGAGTACTATGTTGTGTCGTCGGGGTAAAATAGTCATAATTGTATAGAGTTTTTGTTATCTTATTTGGATTCTTTGTAAAGGGCTAATATTTGAAATTGTGGTTGATCCCCACACCGGAATTAAATATTCTAAATGTGATTTTACTAATGAGTTATACAAAATGTTTCGGATTCTTGGGATGTATGCAAGTGGAAATTTTGTTCAGTACCTACTCCTGATATTGATCATAACTTTGTTTTAATGTGGTTAGTGTGTATATTAAAATTAAGTTGGTCATCTAACAAGAGGCCAAGTTATTTTTCATGAGTAGAGCGTAATAATACATCATTATTAATCGCCAAAGGGGTGAAATTGGGTGTCTTTATAGTTTTGGCAGAAAAAATAATTAATGAAGTTTTAGCTGTATTGATAGTTAATAAGTTAGGTAAAATATTAGCCAGTCATTTAACAAATTTAGATCTTTTTGTGCACTGGTTATAAATTCTTGAATAGATTTGTTGAAATAAAAAAGACATGTGTCATCTGCATATAGTGTAAGAGTGGCCAGGCAAACCTATCTATATCTATATTATTTACGTAAATTCAAAACAGCAAGGGAACTAAAATGGATCCTTGTGGAATACCAAAAGTGACATTTCGATAAGCACTTACTACGTGCTATGAGTACTCATGGTATGAGTTCGGTATAGCTTGCGTGGCGCCAACAGATGAAAAAAAAACTATTAAAGCGAACTCATACCTCGTTACCATCGGTAATAAAAAATCCAGAATGTAATTTTGCTCCCCCCAAACTACTATAGTTTGGGGGGAAAATTATTCCTAATCTTATTTACAGCTAAGGTATTTATTAATTTCCACATCTTTTTTGGGTTTCTATTTGTTTTATCGGACATAATATAATATTATATACTTTTTTTTATACAATTTTATGAGTTTTGCTACTCTGTCTCGCTCTTCCTTCAAATTATTCTGTAGTTCTAGTAGTAGTGTAGTTGTGTATGTTGTCAGCTAGGCTTTCATTGGTTTCCATAGCTGATTACGCAGATTTATTGAATTAATTATAGTTTTATTATTATATTTATATATAGTTTTATTAGTATTTTCGTTTTATTAATTTTATTTTTTATGACGTAGTCTGATATAAATTTATCTAAATAATCATAATCATCACTTTTATTATTGTATGTATCATTTAGGACATCAGAGTATAATTTTTTAAAGTAGTTAGTAGTAGTTAGTAGTTAGTAGTTAGTAGTTAGTAGTTAGTAGTTAGTAGTTAGTAGTTAGTAGTTAGTGGGTAGTAGTAGCGTTATAGTCTATTTTTTTGTTTATTTGTGGTGGTAAACTGCCGACTTCGAGATGTATTTGGTTGTGATCTGAAGAGGCTGATTCAATTATTGACATACTAAATGAATGAATATTTATGTCCGTGCAAATGTGATCTAATATTGTACTGGCTTTTGAAGTTTTGCGGGTATTGTGTGTTTTATTTATTCTACTTTTAATTTTATATCCAGCCTCCTGTATGTTGCTTATATATTGCGTAACGTGTGTTCCAGTGCTTCAAAGATCGATGTTAAAGTCTCCTAATATGATTGATCTCTTCCTCTTGTTTAATTAAGTAGTATAGGTATTTAGAATTTTTTTTAAGTTAGTTTCTCCGGGTTTGTAAATAGCACCAATATTAAGCGATAATTTGTCGATGTTTATCCATAAGTAATGATTGCCATTTTCTTCTAGTTCTTCTGTAATATCATTGAATAGAAATAATCATTAAAAAAAATTAAAAAAGACTTAAATTCGAATGTATCGTTCAATTAGCGAAAGTCCTAGTGTTTTTTTCGCATGAGGTGCACGGGAATAACAGAACTATGTAACCGATTTTCCAGTCCATTCGACTGGAAAACACTTCACTTTGTGCTCACAATTTTACCCCAAAAATGTACACCCGGACTCAAAGCTTGAAAAAAAGTTTACCGTTTGTAAATCATTTTTTCAGATGAGAAAACAGAAGCATTATTTAAACTAAAATATGAATTCGAGAAAACCCGATTTTAATTAAATAATTTTAAAAACCTTTCAGTATATAGAAACATTATTGAGGTATTATTTTTGATTTTTAATTTTATGATGTTTATCACTCGGTTCTACAAAAAAGGGAACACAGCCATCTTTATTAAAATTTACACGTTGTTTTTAATTTCAATGATATTTGGATGGAATGGAATGGATTTTAAGCTACTCAACTTTTAGTAACTTTGCTTGCTTGTGTGACGACCAGCTGGCGCGGTGGTAACAAGTTCGCATATGCGAAGCATTACTCCAGGACTTCCAGCCAGGTCATGTATGCTTATCTATGTATTAGATGTATATTTTCTATAATAAAAATCTTAAATAAGTATATTTTCGTAGTCACAAGTCCTTAAGGTACTTAAGTGCTGAAGTAACGTGGTATATAAAGTACAGATATTGTTAATTATATCTAGGTACTTCATTTATACTAAATAATTATTTATTGGAACATATATTTGAATATTTATCGTTGAAAAATTTGACGCGGCTACTCGATTCGGCGCCGCTGTGTGAAACCTTTGGCAGGGAAGGCCCATATAATAAGAAATAATATCGCCCTGGCCTAATTTAGACTATAGGGGCCTTCCCCTTAGGGACTAGCGAGATAAGCAAGACATATTATAGTGTGCAATGGGCTATTTTCCTGTATTACAAATAAAAGCTTATTGAATATAATCTTGAATTAATATAATTTTTAAAGACATTATGTAGTGAAATAATTTATAATTAATCAATATTTTTTTTTAAATCTATTTTTAAAAGTATTTATTTTTATTCATAAGTCACGTGACATGAAATGACCTGAATTGACGATGGCGAAACGTGCATGCTGATTCCGAAATCTACTAACAGTACCAATTAATTACTTTAAAATGTAACTTTTTTTTCTGTATTCTGTAATATGAACAATAAAGTATATTTCATTCATTCATTCATTCATAGTACTAGCCGCTTGTCAAATTTCTAGCTCATCTTATGGATTTATCAACTGACAACAACAAGAAAAAAGTTCTAAATAGTAGGTACTGGCAGTAATTTTCGGAACGCTGTCAAATCTGATACGTCCCAATAAGCCATTTTGCTGGAGCGTTTTCGAGGGTTTTATAAATTATGAATCTTTAATTTGAAAATTTGAGATAAATACTTATCAGAAATAAAAACAATAAGTTGTATAAGTTCCTTGTTCACTGATAAACATTCTGGAGTGGTTTTTGAAAACTTGGAAAATAGCCCATTGTAGACGCAGATTCTATTCCCTCATTCTCATATTACGATAGTACAACAGACCTATATAACCATAGAGTAACAGTTTAATGCGCTCTCCTAAACACGGTGGTATATAATATCGGCAGCTTCCAGACTCTTATGCAAAATTATTCGAAATGTAACAATCACAACAAACTATTTTTGATCAGACCTGTGATTCAAACACTGAACTTTGTGCTTGAACATGGTTGCTAATAGACCAGTAGACACCCATATAGTATATACTTAGCTCCCTCGACCTCGCCTAGGAATACCGACCCCAAAAGCGACATATAAGAGTCGAGCTCAGAATTTCTTCTTATAATTTAAGGTAAGAATATCGCAATGCATATGCGTGGAGGCGAAAAAGCCGTCGCTGAGCTTCGCGGAGACGTGTGGCGCGGTGTTCGCTTACGGACCGAAGAGACTGCGCGGCTGGAGCAACTTCGTGAAGTAAATATATTGTATTTCATTACTCTTATATTACACTAACTGCGCTGCGAGGTTTCACCCGCGTGAGTTTCGATTCCCTGAAAATATCGAGATATACAATACAATATATCTTTATTTTTTCTCAATCACAATTTTACAGAATTAATAGCAACAATACATCATAGTACCAATAGAAATACATTATACAATTTATATTGATCCTATTTAATGTAATAAACTGTGATGAAAAATGAAATAGACTTTGGCCGTTTCTTAGACCTCCCCAATAGGCACACAAAATTTCATGAGAATCGGTCCAGCCGTTTCGGAGGAGTATGATAACTAACACTGTGACGTGTGTGTGAGAGAGAGAGAATTATATTATATATATTATATGGAGAAGGGTAAATGCGCAGCTTCTTCATAATTACCTACGCTAATAGATATATATGCATATTTGCTTTGTAACCTTGATGATATTTCCTTTTAAAACGCCATTGGAAACTTACAAATGAAACGCGACAGCAGAGCTGTTACTTTTTATATATGTATATCTTCCAGTTCATGCCGGCCTCTTATATATTGGACGCCTTTGATAAATATAGCAGCAATCGTTGTTGCTTGAATATAAATTGCTGAAGATAAATTGCACAAAGAGGTTGGAATATGAAATGAACTTAATGAATATATTCATTTCATCGTTAGTTTACCTTTTCACACCGATGCGGCTAAAGTGACCCCAACGTATCCCAAGAAATGTAACGTCCACTTTCCTCGAGAAAATCTTACAGAGGATAAATCAAAATGCAAATTTATAACGACATACTTCAATGCCTCACAAACACATGCAAATTAAATGAAGAAAGAAAGAGAAATTACTATACAAAGAGATTTTTTTTTATATTTATTTTTATACTGTTTGATAGTGTTATACTTAACTTTTCGTACGGTTATAGAGATTGCGATAACCCTTTGGAGGAAGAATACTTCTCTCTTTAGTAAGAGGCAGTGCCGCACTGCATGTTTGCATGCAATCGAATTGGGGCTGCACGACCGGGGAGGTACCTCTCGCTTACACCAGACCGGCGTGAATTGACAGCTGTGTTGTCGCGTTTCGTGCGGTGTGTAAGTAGCCGGTGGCCTATGGAGGTGGGAGGAAAAAGGAGGGCAGCGCATCTGTGTAGTTTCTATGCCGGTGGGTGTCTATCAGCGTCGGTAGTCATGAAAATGGCTCCGACTGCTCGTTTGCCCTACCTATACAATAAAAAAAAAAAAAGGTAACACGTCAATCACGCAATTTAAAATCAATTTTACGTAAGAGGTAGTGCCACATTGCATGCGTGCATGCAGCCGAAGCCGAGAAGTGACCTAGGTGACGGCTGTGCTGTGCATTTCGTGCGGTGTGTAAGTCGCCGGTGGCCCGGGGAGGTGGGAAAAGAAAGAAAGGCAGCGCATCTGTGTAGCCACTATGCGGATGTCTATAGGCATCTATACCTAGTCATGAAAATGGCTCCGACTTCACGTTTACCCCACATATAAAAAAAAATGTCTGAAATAATGGATGATATTTTAATGAAAATGGAATAAAATCCGCTAATTGTGATCGTAGTAATGAAAGCCACTCGTATAAATGTACGAATGTAGTTTTGCTTGCATCATTTATGAATATTTGATTACACGTGTAGATATAATCCGATTCAGAATAATATTTTTTTTTTCAGTGTGTAGTGTATGTAGCATTTGAGATTATGTAATGTAGTCGTAGCCGACTTCGACTACCGCGGCCGTCTATAGAGACGTGCCATTTGTGCAGGACATATTATAGTGCACAAGTGTGCGCGCAGACACAAGTGCACTCTCTATTCCCTCACTCTCATATTCCGATGGGACGGCAGTCCGACAGTGAGAAATCTGACGACTGCGTAACGTGTTCTCTGACGCACGAGGGTGCAGGGTTGGCGGGGTGGTACACCGCCAACTTCCTGACTCCGGACTGATTTTAGAAATTGAAAAATCCTAGTAACAAAATTTGGTCCGACCCGGGATTCGACCCCCATATCTGTGGTTGGACACGCTTACCAATAGACCACGAGGCAGTCAATATTATACAAAATGGCACTATTTTTTAAACAATGGAACCGAATGAAATAAAATTAAATGGTTGATAAAATTTATAACTTTCCAGACTTACGGTCGACTGGTCGTTGGCGTTAACTTACGCAAGTGTGCTGTGCGTCTACGTTGTGTTCATCGGTTCTTCGTTTAAGGAGGTAAGTTTAGTCACCTGATTCTCGAAACTCCAAAGTTTTCTAAATACTTACGTATGTTCCCAACCGCATAATTGAAACCAACTTGCAAAGAAATCACAAGTGTCAAGGGTTTCAGTTAGAAGTATTAATATGATCAGTTTGTGTTTTTCATGTTAAGAGTTAACTATTGATTAGCTAATGGAGGCTATAATGGTACCCTGTCAATCCTGCCTGAAATAATTGCATTCAACTGAAAAATATGTGTTAAATTGTTGGGGTAATGAACAAATTACGGCTAGTAAAGCGAGTCATCATTCTGTCCCGTAATAAGAGCATTTTATAGTTTACTCTGGTGGTAGGAACATTACAGATAAACTAAGTAAGAGGTAGAGCTACACTGCATGTTTGCATGCAGCCGAATTGGGTTGGCACGACCGGGGAGGTACTTCTCGCTAACACGAGACTGACGTAAAGTCGTGACAGCTGTTGCTGTCGCTTTTAATGGCGTGTGTATGTAGCCCATGGCGGTGGGAGGAGAAAGGAGGGCAACGCATCCGTATAGTCTCTATGCCGATTTTATGGGCGCCGATATTTATGAAAATGGCTTCGTCTACTCGTTTGCCCTCTATACCCAAAAAAAATCGTTAGGGATTTAAATGCACTTTTTGCTAGTAATAATTATGCTTCAAAAATCATAGACTTAATAAAAAGTATATTTAGTCTATGACAAAAATAAAATCGAGTTCTACGTCGAATTGATTCATTGCTATTTAATTGCTGCAGGCGGTTACAATTTTGCAACTACATTAAATCTAGTTATAATTAATCTAGTTATAATTAAATCGTATTAATATGAGTTTTAAAGGATACCAGGTGTAACATAGAAAATATATTATATAAAATGTAAATAAATATATATATATAAAATAAGTTTTTCTGTAAAGTAAAACTAATTTCCCTGAGCGTAAATCCATTTTATCCTTTTCCTTATTACTTAACTATTAATCGCCTTCTGAGAAATTAGCTCTGAAATAGCTCCGACGAAGAAATACATGTATTAAGGAAAATCATGATTTTTTTTGAATCGCTGCTATTTTTATGGACAGCAAATTTATAGTAAATAATATAAACTCCACTATAGTTCAAACCTTGCTGTGGAGTTGGGACTCAATACCCTGAAGCAGATTGAACGTGCCATAACCTTCCTCCGTTCAATCTGTTTCAGACGAGAATTGTGACATAAGAAAAATTACTTTTACGCTTATGGAAAGAAGTGAATGGACTTTAATAGCAAAGTCATCATTGTCACTAAAAGGCGGCATTAGGTATATTTAATAGTTATGCTGATGCCTTGTTCTCTTTCATCCGATGTTACAAAAAGAAATTGCTTTAAAAGAATATTTAAAAAATGTATCTAATACAAATCTTAATATCTTACTAATAATAATTAGATGGAATGATTAGTATAAATTCATCGAAATGAGTCTTCTATTTCGATGTATAAATTATATCTTTGTATTATACTTTGTAGCACTTCTAGGTAGCAAGTTTAGAATGTATGTACCTAATGAATGTGCAAATAAATTATTTGAAAGAAAGAAAGAAAGATAGAAAAGATTTTTATTCAAAATAGAATTATACGAATTACTTTTTGAACGTCAACAATTAAATCTACCACTGCACCGGTTCAACCCTTATTATTATTATCCCATCCTCTCATTAGGCCATCGGCTACTTACAGGCGGCAAGAAACGTGTTTGTATAGTTGTCATTAGGTGATACCATATGAGCGATGATGAAGAGAGGTTACCTTGTCATATCAGTCTAATTATGCAGTAATGCAACTAAGGGCCACATCACACACGCAGCTTTTAGACGCGGCGACCGGCGACTTTGCGACTGCATCGATGAAGTCGCAGAATTTAGCGAGTCTTTGGGACCGCTCGCAGTAGAGTCGTGCGATAGTTGTGCGATAGTATCTTGATCTCGCGACTGCATTAAAACGTTAATTGACATACATTAGCGACTAAGTTGTCGCGTCTTGAAGTGTGCGCTCACCGCACGTGTGTGTGCCCTAAGGCATGGCACCCAGACCTAACCATCAATTCAAATTTTGTTTCAGGTTTTCGATCCCTATTTAGTGGAGTACAACATCTCCATCCAAGTCTACTGCGCTCTGACCCTCGTCCCCTTAGTCCTCATCTGTCAGATCCGCAACCTGAAGTATCTGGTGCCGTTCTCAGCGATCGCCAACGTGATGGTGGTGGTGGTCTTCGCCATCACAATGTACTACATGTTCACAGACATACCGTCCATCAAAGACAGGGAAATGGTGGCTAGTATTTCCACGTGGCCACTATTTATAAGGTTAGTTTTTTGATCAGTAAATAAGCTAATTGTTAGTTAAACTTTTGACGCCTCTTCTATGCTAATATATGGAACAAAAAGGCAATTAAGTAAGATGTAATGGGATTGCTGCATAATCGAGGCTAGGAGGCTAGGATAAGGCTGGTATGACTGAGCAGACACCTCTCGCTCGTATAATGCCGCCTCAAAGCGATATTACCCTTTCATCTTTAGTACTGGACATTGACAAGCCGCAATACAACAACAGCACAGCTGTCACTTTGCAACGGTTTCCTGTGAGGTGCCCCTGAGTTTTGCCGGCTCACTACACTGCTTTGTAGCGTGGCAGTACCACGTACAGTTCAGGAAAATTATTAATATTGAGGTATTAAGAAGCAGTAAAGATCTTATAAAATCTTTTTATAGCATAAGGGGGTAAATGAGCAGTCGGTGCCATTTTCATGTCTACCGAAGCCCATAGTCATACTCACAGAGGCTATATAGATGCGTTGCTCCTCTTTTTTATGGTATAGGGGGGCAAACGAGCAATTGAACCATTTTGATGACCACCGACACCCATAGACATCCGTATAGAGGCTATACAGAGTTGCTCCTCCTCCTCCACCTTTCATAGGCTACCTGCTAGTTACACTCCGCTCGCGCCGGCGTAAAGCGACAGCACAGCTGTCACTCTACGCCGGCTTCGTGTAAGCGTGAGGTACCTCCCCGGTCGTGCCGGCCCAATACTGCTACATGCATGCATGCAGTGTGGCGCTACCTATTGCTAATTGATTCATCCCTTACTAATTAAAACTCAAATCGTCTACTCCACATATCTGATAGTTTTACTCTTATTTCAGCACAGCGGTTTTCGCAATGGAAGGCATTGGTGTTGTGATACCCATTGAGAACGAGATGGCGCATCCTCAGAAGTTCCTCGGCTGCGCTGGGGTGTTGAACACGGCGATGGTGACTGTCATAACCTTCTACGGAGTGTTCGGTTTCTTCGGATATCTCAAGTTTGGTGACGCTGTAAAAGGCAGTATAACATTGAATTTGCCTCAGGAAGATATGTAAGTTTCAAAATATCAATTTTATGTGGTAAAGCGACACATACTGACGATGATGATGATGATGTAATCGATGATAAGTAGAATTTTTCGGGATATTCGACAATATACATTGTACAGAGGGAAGGAATAAAGGACAGTGCATGAGTAGAACTACTACTAGTTCAATTAGGAAACGTTACATTATAAAAATATACTAATGTTTATTAGCTGTTTTTGCTGTCATTCTTTATTAGTGAAAGTATTTTACCACAAGCTTCCCATACAAAATATTCGAATTTTACCGAGTTTTAGAGCGTTTTCTCCTACTTGGGGACTGTTGGGCTGCCTTTGAACAGTCCCTACTACAACATTGGAATCGTGCAATGGCTCAGGTTCCCATTCTGACCCCTGGTCCCAATGCTACAATGGAGCATGCCATTCCGGTTGTCCTAATCCACGCCGCCATCTGTTGATTTAGAGGGACGAGTGGTGGACTTCCCAGCTGAGCTGTTTTTGTCTGGTCTCTCCTTCCAAGCGACTGGCTTGGTTAGATAGGCAACCCCCCCCCCCCCCCCACTACGACAAGGTGGCAGCATCTTCGGGGGGGACAAAATTACAACCTTGTCTACGATGACAACTACACTTGAGTTGAGTTTCGCTACGGGAAGAGAAAGTCCACTGGGGAAGGAGCGCTATACGTCTGTGTAGTAATTATACGGATGTGGGTGTCGACAAAGTCATAAGCCTACAAAAGCCTGCGCTTGTTATTGCCTCTTTACAAAATCACTTACAATCACAAGGGAGCTTATGATGGTTTTATAATTGCTATGTTATTTTTATGTTTTAGAGTCGCACAAGTGACGAAGTTGTTGATGGCTCTTGTAATATTCTTCACGTACTCCCTTCAGTTCTACGTGCCAATGGAAGTCATACAGAGGTGCTTGAAAAAAAGACACTCGATTAAATATAAAAATATAGTTCAAGTTAGCATCAGAACGATTATAGTTACCGCAAGTGGTACGTATATGATTTGATTAAATTATCTTCAATTAATACACCAATATACCTACTAATACGTGAATAATACGTGAAGCAAAAACTTCGGGACCATTTTTACGAAAATTGTGCGGACAGAGGAGTATGAAATTTGGTACACTTAAAGTTTACGTGTAAGAGAAGTGAAGGACGTAAATCTTTTTTGGTAATAATGTTTATGAAGTACTTTAATCTAAATAAAATTTTACACACACTACCATGCACATTGATATACAAGGTTGATAAAAGCGAGAGGCAATAAATGAAGCCACATATTGAGTGTATAATTTCCAGTCTACACAACAAAAATCAGATCAATCGGAGCAATAGTTTAGCCACAGGAATTTTTAAAGTTTTTTCTCACACGCTGTACGCCAACTAATCGTCGACTATGAGCGGCCGGGGTCATTCTCCTCGTGCGAGGTTGTACGCGTGCGTACAAAACATGATTACATTTTTTCGCTATTTAATTTGTTTGAAAAAAGTATTTTCGTATACTTGTCTTAACTTTTTTTTGATAGTTTAGGATTATCTCTAGTCACTTAAAGTACTTACTCGTACATGTGGTTTAATTTAATGCCTCTCACTTTTATCAACCTTGTATAAGACACACGTCTTTTGCAAGTGCTGAAAATTATACATAAATTGTTTACCTTAGTTACGATGACATAACATGTCATAATACGATATTTACTTTTTAATTACAACTTCTTCTTCTTCTATCGTGTCAATGGCACAATTTAAAATTGAAATTACAACTAAGTTTCACTTAGATCGAGTTTCGATCTTCGCGGGATCTATAGTCATAATAAATAACAAAAACATATGAAGATGCATACCGAACAATTTACCAAAATATCTGACAAAAATAAATCGGAAAATTCTTGAATTATAATTAGGTATTACATAGAAGTTTTAGTTTAGTTTACAAACTTTTATTTATTTTTTATGTATGTTTTATACAAAATAAGTGCTGGCTCTTGGAATATCAGCCATAACATTTGTGTGCGTCGGCCATCGAAATACAGTTTTTTATTTCGATGGCGTCGGCTAAAGAGTATTCTCTGCTCCCTCAATTCCTTCCGATAGAACGTTAGATCGAGGAATCAGGTGCAGCACCGATAGGTCAAGCACGAGGAGTAACACCAACAATTTTCCTGCTTTAGTAATTGACAAATCCCAATAACCCTTATTCGGTGATCATCTTTAATTTAAACTTAAATGATTTTTAACTGGCGACGTACGCCTAAAGGTTTTCGCTTACCGTACACATGTCCCTTCACGCTAGGCTCCAGGCTAGGAAGTACTAAGGAAAAAGATGTTTGCACCATTTACTCGCCTCAGCTGACCTTGTCTTTTTATATGTGCATTTTTGGTTAAAATATAGTAACGATTTATTCCCATTTACTTGATCCTGTGTATGTTTTTATCTTTTCCAGTTTGTGTAGCAGTCGCGTTCCCTAACTTGGAGCTAGTCATCAGTTTAGTTGGAGCCATTTTCTTCTCTACCCTGGGACTTTTCGCACCGGCTGTCATCGAACTTGTCTACCGGTGGGACAAGGATTTGGGGAAGTTCAATTACATAGTCTTCAAAAATATAACCATTATTATGATTTCCATCATAGCTCTCGTGTCTGGTTCTTACGCTTCTATATCAGGAATGATCGAAGAAAGATTAGCAACGGGCCATCAAAACACAACTTTAACGTAGTTTCTTAATTACTAGATGTACATAATTATCTTGCAGTTGTTAAAGTAATTGGATAACTATTGCAAGTAAGCCTATTGATAAGTAATTCCTACGACACTTCTTTAAAAATAAATATGAATGCCAGAATACCGCTGATATTGTTTGTATTTTTACTAGGAGAGAGTTGGTTTGTGTTTTTTATTAGGTCTAAGAATCAGAATAAAAATACTAGATATGTGTTAGTGGAATAAGAAATAGGTGTACATATTGATGAAATCATTTATTTCATTATTTATTTATATGGAAGTCTATAAAATCGACAACATTATGAATATATTTGTAATTAATAATTAATTTAATGATATATCGACAATAGCAGTTTTGCAATTATATATTTGTGATAATCAGAAGTTGCCATACACATGTACAGTAAATTGCTAAGAGACAAATATAAAATCTAAATCGAAGTTACAATTTGTGTTGTTTTTAAAGTAGTAGATATTTATTTTCTTAAAACAGGTATTTTAAATATAAGTTACCATACTATTAGAGATTAAATATAATTAACTTTATTGTTAAGATAATAAACAATATTTTGTAGATTTTGTTCATGTTAAGAAGTCAATGCTATTTAAAAAATGTAATAATATACTAATAGACATTGGTTCAAGAGTTTTATTTCCCATATTATAACAATTATTATTGTTAAAATTATTCTATGTGGTGGTTACACACCATAACTAAAATGTTAACAAGAGGTAGTGGCATGCTGAATTTTAATGAAATTGGACCAGCGTGAATAGGGAGATACCTCTCATGATGAAATGATGCCACCGCATTTCGTGAGGTTTCTCGGTAGCCATCCTCGAAATAGAGAGCAAGGCATCTGCATAACAGATGTGCATGGGCGTCGGTAGTCATTAACCCCCTTATTAATAAACAAAGAATAACTTTATCCAAGAGTTAACCTAGTAATAAGTAACCAAGTAAAAACTGACATCTGTCAAATTCCGTATTAAAAAACACATAAAAAGCATGGAATTTGACAGATGTCAGTTTATTACTAGGTTATTACCGCTCGTTTGCCTCCGTATACCAATAAACAAACACTACCCTGTCTTGGCCAGATATTTTATATTACTCACAGATTTCACTTGATATTCCGCTCCTATATATATCGATATCAATAGTATATAATATATATATCACAGAAATAACTATTCAGTATTAACTTAGGTATATTAGCGCGTTCAACTAAACAAGCAAACCAGCTTTATAATATTTATCTATATAGACTGACCTCTAGGAGTTGAATTTGAATATGGCTAAACTAGTACGAGGTAGTGTCATACTGCATGCTTGCATGTAGCCGAATTGGGCCGTCACGACCGGGGAGATACCTCTCGCTAACACGAGACCGGCGTAAAGTGACAGCTGCGCTGTCGCGTTTCGTGCGGTGTGTAAGTAGCCGGTGGCCCATGGAGGTGTGAGGAGATAGGAGGGCAGTGCATTTGTATAGCCTCTATGTGGATGTCGATGCGATAGAACTCTTCATTCCTTCAACTACCTCCATACCAAAATAATATTCCCACAATAAGCAATATAGAAACTGTGTACAACTCTGACGTTTCTGTCAAACATTTGACGGTAGCAAAATCACGCTAATGACGTACATCATACTGTTTTGCGCCTATAATAATGCCCTCTATAGCGCTTGATTAATTTGATGCATGTTTTCGCCTGAAAGTTTTTCGCGATAAAAAGGAGCCTGTGACACTCTTCCCGTCCTTCAGATATATCCATACTAAATATCACATCGATCCGTTAATCCGATTTGATGTGAAAGAAAGACAAACAAACAAACACACTTTCGCATTTATAATATTAAAATAGGGAATATGAATATATAAAGAACGATGCAATTAAAAATTAAAATATAGATATAACTAGCAATATTTTTAAATTAATTTACGAACACTGACTTATTTAGTGTACAATGTACGTTTCATGTTATATATTTTTAAGAAATCTGCAGTGGAATCTTTTCCGATCCGTACTCGCACTGTACCGTTTGGAAAAAATCTACTCGAGAAAGTCACCTCACCGTCGCCACAAAACAATTCAATGGAACTAGCCTCCACGAAGATGTTCCAACTTAATACGGACCCAGACGGTGTCCACGTGGTTCTGCGAATGCCGTCGTCTCCACCTCGATTTAGTGTCACAGTCCCATTCTTTGCATCAAATAACAAGCTTACTGTAGCAGTTTGATTTTGGGATTCTAAATATAAATTGAAATCTTTTGAAGCAGGTGCCACTACGACAATTTCAGCTGCATTGTCGTTTAAAGGGATGACAGTGTTACCATTTGTTTTTCCTGTATGTATTACATTACCTCGCGCACTTGCGATTTCCCGAACGGGTTTCTGAATAATTGAACCATCCGAAGAAAGTGTCAGTATTCTAGGAACGATCATTTGTCCGGTAAACCCAGCCTCTTTTTCCGGATAATTTGTTTCCCACATATCACACCAAGCGACCATTATTCTTTCTTCTTTACTATTCGTCATAGTTTGAGTCGCATAAAAGTCATGGCCGTGATCGATCTCTTTGAACACCGTCAGACGTGTAAATTCATATGTGTCGTAATCAAATTTACCAACGATGTACCCGGTTTGGTAAATATTTCTAAAATTGTCACCCTGAGGTTTTACACCTTGAGGTGAAAACAACAAAACGAAAAGTCCATCTAATTCAAAAAAGTCTGGACACTCCCACATATAACCCAGTTCTCCATTCGACTCGGCGAGAACTGATACATTTTTCCAATAAATTTTATCTTGCGACGCGTAAAGAAGAACGCGGCCGAGTGTGTTATTATTGAAAGAGTTTCCAAGCACCATGTAATAAGTGTCGCCGTGTTTCCAAACTTTCGGATCCCTGATATTGGGATACTCCTTGGAGGCATTAATAATGGGATTTGCCTTGTATTTAACAAAATTTACTCCGTCACTGCTTGTCGCCAAAGCTTGGCTTTGTAAGTGGTCGGGTATTTGGTTAGTATAATTAACATTACCAGTATAAAATAAATACATTGTTCCATTCTCTACAATAGCACTGCCAGAGAATACTCCAGTTTTGTCGTACGACGAATTCGGGTACAACGCAACGCCAACATCCTCCCAGTGGAAGAGATCCTTGCTCTTAGCGTGGCCCCAGTGAGCTGTTCCGGGTTTGTAGCTGCTGTGTGGATTGTATTGGTAAAAAAGATGATATTCATTTTTGTAAAAAGAAAATCCGTTAGGGTCGTTCATCCATCCTTTTGGGGGAGCCAAGTGGTACCGCGGGTAATACTTGTAGGTTGTGCTGGCCTGGGGGCTGCAACAAAAGAGAAGAACCCAATAAGTGCCTGTGAGTAAGCAAAAAAAGCTCTGTCAAAATCTTTATCGCTACATAGTATAAAACAAAGTCGCTTTCCGCCGCCGCCGTCTGTGTCTGTATGCTTAGATCAGTTAACCATTTAACGACATTTAAAAAAAATGTGGTGAATAATGAATATAAAAACAATTATTTGATCTAAGGGATACTTGATGCTGACGAAATATTAGTTGGAGCGTCTTTTGGTAATGTCGTAAATCGCGCATTTTTACTTAAATATACGATAGTAATATAGTAATATTGCCTTAGATCATTAAAATCACGCAACAGATTTTGATAAGGTTTTTTTGTATAGCAAAATGCTTAAACTAAATAATTAAGTTTTACTAAACAGTTCGCAAGGCGTAGCCGGTGGCCCATGGAGGTGTTTGGAGAAAAGTTTGTTTGCATCTGTGTAGCCTCTATGCGGATGTCTATGGGCGTCGGTAGTCATGAAAATGGCTCCGACTGCTCGTTTGTACCCTATACCATAAAAAAATAATTACAGAGTATTATTGATTAGAGGTGCCGTGCTGCATTGCAGGTAAATTGGCCCGTCACGTCGCCGATCAACGACAACTACGTTGACCCAAAAATCGAAGCTCTCTAAATACCCGTCATGTTTTATATGTTGACATCGTCAATTTCTCATGTTCGTAACGATGCCAGAACACTTATCATATTACTGGCTAAGCATTAGCAACGGGGGTCTCTATAGGCCAAAGTAGGTACCTACGCATATTATAGTCCACAAGTGTGTGCGCTTCTCTATTCTTTCATTCTTCTATTCTGGGGACGACGCGCGCAAAATACTATTAAGGCTCATTTATATTGGCGCTGAGTCGAAGAGTCAGAGCTGTCGGTATCATCAATAAATTCAATACAACATTAATTATCAGTTACAATAAATGTATATCTATACGTATATACAAAGAGGAAATATTGTTTTGTTTGCTTGTATCCAAAAAGCTCTTAAACGACTGGGGCGATTGTAACCTTTCTTTCACTAATAGAAGGTACACTATCAGGACGATACAAAGGTTATATTTTATCAACATAGCCTTGAAACACGATACGCAAGTAAACATAATTAATGGTGAAATTAATTTACCTGTGTGTGGTGTTCCATCATTATATATAATCAACAGCTTAATCGAAAGCTATACAAGTTTAAATAATATTACAGGAGAATGAATATTAATGGTGAACATTTATAATTTTACTCGCCTGATATTAAATAATATCTTACATCAACAGTGCATAAACACGAGTAATAAATTAAATTTTAACTCCAGCATCTTAATATTGCCGAGAAGTGCCCCAGTGGCTTCCAGCGTATATGAATAACCTAGACTAAGTCTTTAGGGCTTTAATTTGTGTTTTAATATATGGGTGTTTCCTTTTATACCATCTAGAAATTCTACACAGGCTATATTATGCCTTTTGTTATTGTTATTACAATTTTTAAGGTTTTTGAATATTTTTTTTTAAATTGTTCTCGACTATTTATTCTAGTCTAGTTGTTTATATCTTGGGTTAAGCGCATCTTCTCACCGAAGATGGTGCCACTTTTTCGTGGTGAAGGGACTTGCGAGCCGCTGTGATCCCCAAGGGTCTGCCAAACAGGGCTACCCATATAGGATAGGTTTGGGAATAGGGGCCACCCTAAGAGCAGCTCAGCTGAGAAGTCCTCCACTGGTCCCTCTGAATCAGACGGTAGCGTGGATTGGCACGACTAAACCGGTTTGAACTCATTGGTGGAGTGCTCTTTTGAAGTACCAGTGCCAGGGGTCAGCATAGGAGCCTGACCCCAACATTACATTACATTGTTCGACGACATTGTAGGGACAGTTCAGAGGGAGCCGGCTAGTCCCCAAGGCGGAGATATCTGGTCTTTTCGCAAAGGCCAGCCTGTCACTGGAGGGATCCTGTTGTTTGCAGATTCGGTTCTCTCCAATTATAGCGGCTGGAGGCAGGGGTTTAGTCGGTATTGTACAAAGTGTTGAGTCCGACATTGGTCTATAGGTCGCCCGGGCTCCTAGGTATCATATGTTTGTGAGGTTTCTAAGTAGTCCCTTGGTCCATAGAAGCGGGAAGGGGAAGGAGTGGCAGCCTTCCTTCTCTCGTTTATGTGGGTCAGGTGCCTAGCCTGAGATCCTGGCTACAGTAATGATTAGTGGTAGGAAGGGCCACCTACGAATCCCTAGTCGTCGCCTCCATACTCTTCGATTACACAATAAGTGAATAACATCTATGCGGATGTCTATGGGCGTTGGTAGTAATGAAAATGGCTTCAACCGCTTCGAAGGCTCTGAGATCGTTTTTTGTTGGCACACTACTATGCTGAGTCCAACACAACCTCCTGGCTCGTTGGAGGATGCATAAAGCATTTTCCTTGCTTAAAAAAAATATTTTACCAAGCCCTGCCCAGTGAAATAACTTTCATGTCTCAGGATATTAAATATCAAATGTACCTCGCTACCGGGTTTCTCATATTTTGATTTATAGCAATAAGGAACTGAATACACATTGGAAACACTTTGTTTCAGTAGTCTGCAAAACAACATTTGCATAATAACAGCCATGAAATATTGAATCGCAATAAAATGTAGAAAGCAAATAAACACGTATTGTATTATTAACACGACACTTCTCCAGTCAAATGAGTAAAATAGACCTTTGTTAACTAAACTATAACAATAGTATGACACGAAGTTGTGGATATATTAGCTCGCGAATTTATTGATTCCTCGCACTTTACTTTCTCAACGTTAGTGACTCAAAATGATTGTAACATTTTTGAAACTTTCATTTCTCTTTATTATCAGTGTCACCGCTTTGAACAATGACCGATATTATCCTCGGTACCATTTAGCCCCACCAAAAGGCTGGATGAACGATCCCAACGGGTTTGCAATATTTAAAAATGAATATCATCTATTTTACCAATACAACCCAGATAGTAGCGAGGTACCAGGAATAGCTCACTGGGGACACGCAAAGAGCAAAGATCTTTTTCATTGGGAAGATCTTGGAATCGCAATGTATCCGGATCAGTGGTACGACAAATCTGGAGTATTTTCTGGCAGTGCTCTCGTTGAAGATGACACCATGTATTTCTTCTATACTGGCAATGTTATTAATACTGAAGAAGTGCCTGACCACCAAAACCGACAAGCTTTGGCAACATCTACAGATGGAATAACTTTAATAAAATCAGTGTCTAATCCTATTTTAAATGGATCAGATAATGAGCCTAACTTTAGAGATCCGAAGGTCTGGAAGCATCAAGACACATATTACATGGTTCTGGGCAACTCTTACAACAGCGACACTACTGGACGAGCTCTCCTCTACTCTTCGAAGGACAAAATAAAATGGACACAAGTAAGTGTTTTGGCAGAATCCAACGGAACACAAGGCTACATGTGGGAGTGTCCTGACTTTTTCGAATTAAATGGTCGGTTTGTTTTGCTAGTATCTCCACAAGGCATGCAACCTGAAGGGGACAAATATAAAAATCTTTTCCAAACCGGCTACTTTGTAGGTGATTTTGATTACGAGACTCATGTTTTCAAGACAGATGGAGTATTTAGAGAATTGGATCATGGTCATGATTTCTATGCGTCACAAACTATCGTAAATAAGAACGGCGAACGAGTTGTAGTAGGCTGGTTTGATATGTGGGAAACCAAATATCCAGAAAAAGCGGATGGGTTCACTGGAACTATGACTTTGCCTAGAGTTTTGTCACTGTCTAAAAAAGGATTAATTTTACAAAAACCTGTAAGAGAGATTTCTAATGTTCGTGGTAAAACTCTTTACGCGGGTCAAGCTAAAACAAACACCGTTGTTTCCTTAGACGATAACACTGGTGCCATACAAGTAATTGCTCATGCTAGAAAAAATTTCAGTCTATATTTGGAATCAAACGATACCTCGAAGACAGTTTCCCTGAGCTACGATGCAGATAATGGACTTATAACCCTGGATCGCGGTGGAGAAGATGGTATTCGTAGAACAACATGGAATCCTTCCCTATTACTAGTTTGGAATATTTACATTGACGCTAGCTCTATTGAAGTCTTTTGTGGACGGGGTGAGGTTACCATGTCAAGTAGATTCTTCCCTGAGGGGCCTGTTCGAGTCCGCACAGGTCAAGAACAACCTGCTTTACTCACGGTAAACAGCATTAAACGTTCTCTTTATCTACCAAAACGACATGGAAAACATTAACAACGAATTAAACAAAAAGGAAATGGCTTACTTATTTAATCAAAATTAAATATTCATCTTCAAAATAATTTTGTTTTAATTATGTTATGTGTAAACATATTTTTAAAGTCCATGAGCTTATCTTCTCTTATATACTGCAGTATCCCTTTAGATTAAACGTTCTTATATGTCATAACACGATTGTATATTATAAATTATAGCCTATATCATTTGTTAGAAAAAGATTATTTAATGCTGAAAGGCTTTTACAACTTAGTACATTTATTTAAGAGAACGTTAAAAATCTAGCTTCTTCTGCAACAATCGGTTAATAAATATTTTCACTAATAAGTACTTATTATGACGTAAGTATTGAAAGAAATGATTAAGCACAGGAGGGGGATATAATTAAAAAGTTTAGCGCTTCCTGGGCTTTTTGTATTGGTTTTGTGGATGTTCACAATAATCATGTCCCTGTACAACGCATGCGTATCCA
>LUGF01000790.1:170870-186809 GCA_001625245.1 Calycopis cecrops
TCACATTTTGATGGGATAAGATTTTGGCATTGTTCTTTCACAGCTTGATCGTTAGAAATAAAAAAATTATGCATTTTCAGGCCGAAACACACCTCGATTTTCCACCGTGCGCCGCACTGAACAATTGCATTTTAAGCTCAGTGCGGTGGCGGTCTAAAACGACCCGCCACAGTTTTATGATATCATTTAACTACGTTTCTAACTACAAACAGAAAACTATATTAATTTCTGTCATACTCGTAAAGACTGCAAAGATAGATGTTCCGCACAGGCGAAACGTATATACATTTCTGAGTACGCACTACGTGTAAGCACCGCGGCGGGCCGATTATGGGTGATCCGCAGTGAACGTGTCAATGTCTATTGACGACCATATACATCAGCAAAATTGTTGTATAGAAGTGTTTCATAGATGTCGCTTTAGGCAACAGCATGTCACTTAGCGGCGGTATCATGTAAGTAAGTGGTACCCCGGTCAGCCCAAAGTGGCTGTAATTCAGCATTACATCTTACAAGCATTGCTGTATGTAACATCAACATAACAAATATAAATGTGCCCTTGTCTTCGCAATTAGTTTTATAATAATTGCCACTCGAAAATACAAATACGTAAGAAGCATTGTTATTTAATAAGAAAAAATTAACATAAGATTTTTTTAATATATCACAGATAGATACACATTTCAAAAATTAAAAATACGAAAAATGAAACAATATTTTTGAGATGGTAATATTTTATATCCACGGTAGAATTTGATGGTAAGGAAATGTGACTAATTTTTGTTTCTTTTCAGGCGATATCGGATTTTCTCTTGGGCGTATTCTGTCTACCCTTCACTCTCGTGGGACAAATATACCGAAGATTTCTTTTCGGTGCCGCTCTCTGCAAGCTTATACCCTTTTTACAAGGTAAATATTGGATAAAGTATTTAGTATTTAGAGTTACATGAAGAAGCTTCGTTGCATATTGCAAGAAAATGGCAGTTTTGTCAAAATAATTAGGTTAAACATAAAAAAATCAGATGTTTATGTTGTTTTTACTAGATGTCGGGAGAAGTATGAGACAGCTTAAACCTGGTTAACAATTTGCCCAGCCCCGTACGAAGCGGCTCAAAAAATACAAAAAATTTCGAATACTCGTTCGTGCCGAAAGTTCCGCACCAACTTGCAGAGAATAAAAATCGATAGATTTAATAAGTAGATAGTAGATTAATCTAAGTAGATTAAGATAGATAGACAAAATTTTTTATGTTACTCATTTTATTTTTATATCACTCATTTTATGTACCTATTAAAAAAAATGGAAATTTTTTGTAATATTGTGATGTTTCTGTTTCCAACTTTATGCTTTAAAAGATGCACAGAAGCTCAATAGAGCTTCATCGAATTGCAATGAATGCTCCCCGGGCGTCGAAGTTAGTTTAGAGGTAGGTTCGAAATGGGGACTGACCGTCATTCTGCGGCAAGTGGGAGAGTTTCCGATACGAAAGTTATAATAGGTAATTTAGTTGTCATAGCCGTGGGGTTAAATTCCTTGACATTGACGATGAGCTCCTCTTTACTTCCAATTTTCTGAACAACAGTAATATAATCGATACAATACAATGATTGAAAATTAATTGTCACCAAATTAATCAAAATTATTTTAATCTGGGGACCACACTGTGTGTAAGCCTAGAGCCGTGTCGTTTTAGGTACCATGAGGAATTATGTTACGGGTATTAGAAATATAGGTATTATTTTTTTTACCTTAAAACATAATATATACATAGATGTGTGAAAAGAAAAGAAAATGATGAACACAATAGTTATAGACCCACAATCTGGGTGAAGAACTAATCTGATTCGAAAGAGCGACCTCAGGTGTAACACGCTCTTGTCCCCACTGCGTCTGCCGGTCTTAGTGATTACCTTTAAGTTAAAAATTAAGGGCGTAAATGATTACAGAATTTCGTTCGTTTCGATTAATTACAGAATGACTTTTTCTTATTTTTTTTTATAAAATCTTACTGGTTAGTAAAATAATAATAAATTTTAAATACTAAAAAAAGAGAACTTCAAAATGCTCTTCTAACTAAGAACACAAACACTAAGACTTACTTTATTGATTTTTATAATTTTATAATAATTAATTACACCTACCGACTACTTTAATAATTCCGTGTACATCAATTAAGAACAAAATAGGCAAAATACTTACAAAAAATGCATGAATATGAACCAAAAATTCAACAGCGTCGAAACGCCGTCTCCAAGTGATCCCACATCATGTGACATTGTATAATGATGCATCAAATTTTAATTGAAATTGTCTTTTTATTTACCTCGCTCCTCGTATAAAATTAGATAAGTATTTAAGGTTAAATATATTGAAAAGTGTGCAACGAATTAGTCCAAAAGATAAAAAAAGAATTTAATGCATACAATAAATAAATAAAACCTGTTATCTGTTGTCTAAAAATAGCTCGTTGCAATATATTCATAGAGATATCCGTACTTCCTCCGCTACTATATAGCAATGGGTCGCCATTTTGCTTTTAGTCGACTGATGTTTTCTTCGAAATCTATGACACGTTTTTAGATTTATATCTTCAATGACGCATATCATACAATAATTATACCGTTAACATTAATATCAATCTATAGTAATATTTTAAATTCGAAAGTAACTGTGTCGGTCTGTCTTTCTGTTATGCTTTCCTGCTTAAACCACTGAACTGATTTTGATGAAATTTGGTATGGACATAGTTCAATATCTTGGGAAGGACATAGGCTACTTTTAAGAGTGATTGGTGGCGTTGTTGTTGAGATGTATGAAAATTTAAAATTTACCGCAGACGACGTCGCGGGCAACAGCAGTATACTATAATTTTTTATTTGTTTTATTTTTTCCTATTTTTTATTTTCTCCTCTTTACATTTATGACTAGAGATTTTTAAAATAATACCACAATTCAGTATTGAGTATATATTACCACAATTATGATCGGAGTAGACGAAACAGTACGCAGGCGGCTTGCGTTATTGGAAGCCGGGGAAGCCATTGGGTTGCCATAAAATTAATAATAATGTATGTCAATAACAATGCTTGTTATTTTGCTTATCACTATCTTTATCAATTTGCAATAGGTGAGACAGTTGAAACACGATGCTCCTTCAATTTTCACAGAAAATGTATTTCTACACAATAAAAGTTGATGATAATTAGCTATATCACTGAAATAATTTGTCATTTCGAACTTATAATCTGTGTATTCGTATCGTGTGCATTTTGTGCAGGCTCCTATTAAAGTTTGACAACGTATGTAAACAACTTCTTTGGTTTCTTATTTTCTTCAACGTTGGTACGGAATCCTCAGTGTGCAAGTCCGCCTCACACTTGGCCTGTTTTTAAACGTTTATAATACACTAACGCCCCTCATTCTTTATCCAGAGTCGCTTGTTCGTAACTTATTTCTTCGATATGCAAATGGTACTAACAATTTTACTGGTGATATAATGGGACCTACATAGCCACTATGTTGTATAATGCTTACTAAAACCGTATTGCCGCTCGAGAAAACAAAATGTTTAATATTTTATTAGTAAAAACTAATTTGAATCTTTAGTAAGTGAATTGTTTTTAATTTACTCTAGTATATGACGGCAAACGAACAGTCGGAGGATTTTGATTTTTTTTATGGTATAGGGGGCAAACGAGCAGTCGGAGCCATTTTCATGCCTACCGACGACGCCCATAGACATCAGCATAGATGCTATACAGATGCGCTGCCCTCCATTCTCCACCCACTTCAATGGGCCACACATTTTAGTCTAATTATACTTTTTTACAGTAGTATACTTTTAGTCAGACAGAATCAGGGCTTACTAGATATTTAAAGAAACCGCGACAATTCATTATAATGGTTTTATTGCATTGAGTGATTTTCGCGTAAACTTAAGACAATCTATGGTTTACCCATTCGTATTACATTTTATTATAACTCAGCCTTACAGCTTCATCGAATTATTGAAGATACAATTACGTCAAAGGCGCATCGAAAGCTTCCGATTGTATTTTCGATTTGGCTGGCCACTATAATTCCCCCTGATTCTATTTACCCCGGCTCCACCTATAAGCGATCTTGTACCACAATATTTTCATGTACTAAAAAAATATTCTTCTGTATCGATTCGATATGATAGTGCCCCTGTCATGCCCCTGATTCTATTAACCCTTGAATCGCCTCTATGCGATATTGGGACAATATTTTTATATACTAAACAACATATTATTTTCAGCCGTTTCGGTATCCGTTGATGTCTGGACATTAGTGGCGATATCTCTGGAGAGGTACTTCGCGATCTGCCGGCCATTGAAGTCCAGGAAGTGGCAGACCCAGTGCCACGCCTACAAGATGATAGCGACGGTGTGGATCATATCTATCATCCTAAACTCGCCCATATTGGTTGTATCGACGTTGCAGCCAATGAGACGGAATGGTGAGTAATTTTAAAAATACATTTTCACACCACAGAGACCATAAATTAATACCATAAATATAGACGATATTATTGGCACCTGGTTTATACATGGGTTAAGAATAGGTCACAATTTATACTTTTTGTATATTTACGCGAATGTTGCTCAGATCAAATGTTGGGAATATTATTTTAACGGATTCTATCGCGATGGCCTAGATCCACTCGTAGAATATATTATACAGAACCTCCAGACTAATTGATAGTTAATGAATCTGCGGCATATAAATAGAGCGTCAAACGATATACATCACACGAATTGCACGTCCTTAACCTTATTGACAATCAGAAATTACATTTTATTTTATTTTCATTTATTAATAGTTTCCATTTGCGAATTTTCATACTGCTATTTAAATTAGTGTCGACAACTGTGGCTATTTTGAAAGGGTTTAATATTTCTCTTTGTCCGGAAGAGAGACTGTACCTGCAGCAGACAATAATTGGTATTCGTACCTATTAATACTTAAGTGGTACTCGTTACCAATTTAATATTAATCCTCCAGTTTCACGGTGATTTCTATTATATATTATATTATTTATTATTATTAATGTTTATATTTTATTTTATATTATTAGAAAATAATGATGATTTTGCCAGTAATTGCTTAATTTCGTTATTCAAAAATATAGTTTTGATATAACCTATCTTATTACAAAAGTGTTCCTAACGAGTTTTCTCGAAGTTTATAGTGATTTTTTTAACTCAATATGGGTTTTCATGGATTTGACAGACAATTTGGCATATATGTAAATCAATTCTGTCCATATCAGGAATTTTGTGTATTCTCATTCCTTGCACCATCCGTTGAAGTACAGTAATTTTATTATAGGCGTCTATGTTGAGCAGTCTAGTGAAACAACATGCTTGTAGATCAGATTATTCAAAAGAAGGTATTTAACGTAAGGTGTGTAATATAATAAACGCCAGTAAAATGTAATTTTTTGTACTTGAAAACATACATCTGTGTCGCGTTTGTTTCGCCAGATTTTTTAAGGTTTTAACCTGTATTGTACCCGGTTCACACCGGATCTTATTTCATTACTTTCCTTTTTGTAAAGATCCTGAATCTTGAACGAAAGTTGAGTTTTATGAAACCACGAAAAGTTTAGTCCATTTTGTTTTCAAATTTATATATTTAAATTTTATTTTTATTTGACTTTTGCTCATAGTAATTAATATAGTGGCATCAGGTATATAGAAATTTCAAGGCAGATGAAATCTAAGAACTTCTTAGTTATCTCTCGCATCAGTACAGAAGTTTCTCTTTATATAATTAAAACTTCTAGGAATTTGTAGAAGCTCTACGTACCTCGTCAGCTACGGGGAGGTACCTCTCGCTTACACGAGACCGGCGTGAAGTGACAGCTGTGCTGTCGCGTTTCGTGCGGTGTGTAAGTAGCCGGTGGCCCATGGTGGTGGGAGGAGAAAGGGGGGCAGCGCATTTGTATAGTCGCTATGCAGATGTCTATGGGCGTCGGTAGTCGTGAAAATGGCTACATCTGCTCGTTTGCCCCCCTATACCATAAAAAAAAAAAAAAGAAACGAATACTTAGCAGTGCTATGGTTGACGCTGTGACCCAGTGATATAATTATGTCAGACAGGCTTATTTTATGCATCCGCGTCGTGAGACCATGCTCAGACCAAGCTAGTACACGTTTCAATTTGTTTTATTCTGTACATATTATATTGTGTTTTAGGCGCGTTAATGAAAAGTTCGGTACCGAACTCATCGCGTTCCATTTCGAACCAAATACGAGCATTTGCCCTGAACTCGCGCGTCGTTCTGGACGCAACAATTGTGTCCGATCATGTCGACACGCCGACAACTCGCCTTTGCAAGTCTGGAGTCACGAAATGCGTGCAACTTATCTGCGTAACAATAATTATGCAGATTTATTTGGCATCGGTAGTCCCCGATACGCGTCTGCGTGAGCTTCTAAAAAAATGAAAAAAAAAAAACTATTACAATTGAGGGTTTCCCAGCGCCAAAATGCTTTGGTTGTTTCTCTGAAACAACAGCTCCAGTGCTGGTATAAATAATAAATAAATAATAATTTAAATACTCTTTATAAACAGGCGCCTTATTAATATGGAAAAGACTTAATTTTCATAAACCAGACTTCGCAGCTTTATTCTTGTGGAAAAAGAACTTGTTTATTTACAAAAGAAATGAAAGCAAAAACGCTCTGAAATGAAGTTCAGACAGTTCACAGACAATATAATCGTTTTTAATATTATCTCTAAAGGAGAAATAAAGAGAAACTCGTGGAGATTTATTTCATAATGTAAGGAGTCAAACGTACAATCGGCCATCTTTGGAGCCCACCGATGCTCCACCTCATTTTTTGATATTTGACTATCGAAGCCTGCAGGATCGTTGACATGGACATCGGTTTATTTGTTAAAAGGCACCGCCTGATCGTTTGTCTCCATTCATTATACATATACAAAAGTAACTCTAGGTCGTATTTCATTTAGGGTTATAATTTTAACATAGAATTTCCAAGTGTGGGTGACATAATAATAGGTCGGGGAAAAAGTTTCTTCGCATTTTTTAAGAAAATTCAAATGATTTTTTTTATAGTTATTTACATTTAACTAAAGTATGTAGCTACCATTTTGTTCGATAACTTTTTGCCATCTTATAGGTAGGGACATGATCCCATTGCTATAGAAATTTTGGGGCTTCTGGTCAAAATTCCGCGACAAGTGGTTTTGGCAGTCCTCTCGTGATGTTAACCTGACACTGCCTAGAGAATTCTGAAGAGGTGGAAACAAGTATAAATCTGAAGGTGCAAGATCAGGACTATACGGCGGATGCATTAACACCTCCCAGCCAAACTCTCTTAATTTTTGCTGAGTGGCTAAAAATGTGTGAGGTCTAGCGTTATCATGATGATAAATTACACCCCTTCTGTTGATTAATTCCGGTCGCTTTCTTTCAACTTCTTGCTTTAATCTTATCAGCTGTTCGCAGTAGAGTTCATAATCGATGGTCCTACCTGGTGGTAACAGCTCATAATGAATAATGTCCTTCCAATCTCACCACACACACAGCATCACCTTGTTGCGAGTTAGCCCGGGTTTCGCCACAGTCTGTGAAGCCTGACCGGCCTTTAACCATGACCTTTTTCGAACGTTCTTGTCGTACGTGATCCACTTTTCATCTCCAGTTATCAGCCTTTTCAAAAATGGTTCGGTTTCATTACGTCGTAATAAAGAATCCCAGATGAGTACACGATTCATCAGGTTTCTTTCAGTGAGCTCGTGGGGTACCCAAATATCGAGCTTTTTTGTGTACCCAGTTTTCTTCAAATGCGCCAATACTGTTTTGTAGTCAATCCCCAATTCTGCAACTACGTCGTAACTACTGATATGCCGATCTTGCTCCACTTTTTCAAAAATGGCATCAATTTTATCCGTAATAGGGCGACCAGAGCGACGTGCATCTTTGACATCAAAATTTCGGGATTGAAAACGCTTAAACCAAATTTGTGCTACTCTCACAGACACTGCACTAGATCCATAAACATCACAATTTTTTTCGCGGCTTGCGTTGCATTTTTACCTTTTTTGTAGTAAAATTTTAAAATATATCGAATTTCTTCATTAGATTCACTCATCTTGAGAGTACGAAATACGAATAAAAAACAATATTTTCCTAATCTGAATTTCGAATTATTTTCTTTCAAATTCAAACTTTTTAATGATACCAAAACCAGCCATATACAAATAGTTTAGCCAAAGAGATTTTATTAAAAGCTCATACATACTATAATGCGAAAATACTTTTTCCCCAAACTAATATTATAGTGTTCCAGTGTGTGTGAGACGAGTGTACTTTGTACTTTTATTCTCTTAATCTAATCGTACGGCAGTCCGACACGACCGGGGAGGCGTACTACGGCTTAACGTAATCTTCTATGTCCCGGAGTTGACACACCGCTAACCAACTTCGGCCTGTTATTAGAAACACACTTTTTACTGACTTAGACTTTAGTAATAAAAAGAAATAAAAAATATGACGGACGATAATTTTACGTGACAACGTCATAAGAAAACAATTTATCTGTTCAAGGAACGCATCGCCCGAAGGAGTTAAAGAGACAGTGATACATCACAAGCCAAATGCTTAAGAGGGTTATCGGTAAAAAGTGCCGAAATTGAGTATTTTGAAGGAAAATTACTCGTAAATGGAAATAATCTATTAAAGATCAACTTTGGTTCCGCATAGCACAAATATTTTTATAGGATCTGTAAAGTTTATAAATTGAAAATTATTATTATTTACGAAGAAAAAGGTATATTTGGAACTCGTGTTTTCGAAAAGACTGATTTTCGAAATGAAATTACGAATATAAGCAGTGGATTGTGGATACCTCAAAAATACCTACTATTAGGAAATATACTGCTATAGGTTTTTTATACAATAGAAAAGTAAATTGATTTAATTAAACTCGGCAAAAAAAATATTTTTGTAACTTAAATTTTGCCAAAATAAAACATCATTTTTCTCATGATAATAAATGTGGAACAACTTCAGAAATTTACTCATTTATTAACACGATATTCGATTAATAAAATCACCAAAAAAATATAAACATTATTATGTTGGATTTTATTTAATTAAATTTCAAAGTTACTATTGAATTACGCCATGTATGTGTATGAATATTTTTATTGTTTAAGTCAATAAAAAATATTTGTGCTATGCGGAACCAAAGTTGATCTTCAAAAAACTCTTAAACCGATTCTAATGCGCTCTTGCTTGCACGCAGAACGTCCAAATGTTTCTTGTATTTTCGTGCGTGCACCCGGCGTTCATCCATTTGTAGGTCGTTGTCAGGTGCAAAATGTATCGTTATAAAAATGTGCGTTTAGCTCGGCGAATTGCAATCTGCACGGGCATTCTACATCCATTGTAGAATGCCCGTGACTAGGTGTTAATGCAAAATGTGAAACTACATCTGACATTAAAAAATGTAACGCTCCAATGACCATAATATGTGAATCCATCCAGTGTTCAACATATCCAATACTCTCAAAGTAAATTATGTTATTTACTTTACTCACCTAGAATAGAAGGGTTCTATATTATAGATATTTTTATAATAAACACGTTACTTTTTGGTCACCGGGTAAATTTTCAGGTTTGGTTCAGAATCAATAAAACATTCGATTTACGAAATAAAAAAAAATAATTAGGTACAATTACTGTGTCTCATGCTATAAACATATTTCTTGGCCACCAGGTGACATTAGAGATGATAAAATTTAAAACACACATTTTGAATGATGTTTACTTTCTTATTTTAAAATTTGGTGACCAAAAAGTAACCTTCTATATATTATATATTTTTCGTGAAAAAATGCATATTACTACATCACTTTCCCGTCTTCGTTTCTTCAAATAAACAAACAAACCGGATATAGTTACACACAGACTTACAACTAGAGAGTAAATCTTAAAAGAAAAAAACTAAATCCGTAAATGAAAAAAAAATATGTGTAAAATAAAGTCTAAAATTTTCATAAATTTTAGACTTTATGTTACAAATAATTTTTTTATTTATATCACTGAACATTAGTTTGAAATTGTGGTTATAATTCTACCTTCAATTTTATGCTCTGTCTTAATATTAACCAAGCTACAACAACGCTAATTGTAACGACTTCAATTAATATTTTCTAGATTTTAAACTGCAATTACAATAAAAATTGAACCACCTAAGAGAATGCCGGTAATTATATAACAACTTTATAACTTTTCCAGTAAATTTCAGGCAATGAGCAAAGATTTATGGACTCAGAAAGCTTCAGAAGCGCGGTTTCTGCACGTAAACGTTAAACAACGTTATAACTTTCAATATTTTTATGATCTAGTCGAGAAGTAATGGCGAGCGTAATAATCTTGTATCATTATCATCATCTTTCTGTCCACCACTGGACATGTAAGGCACATGTCCAGCGGTGGACCCAACAATACGCTACTTAACTTGGTCTTAAGTTCTTACTAGAAGTAAGAGCTAGAGTAAGAGGCTCACCTACTTTTTCACTATTTGCCCTTTCCTTCCCAAATTTTTATGCACTTGTGGACTTTATTCTAGACAATAAAATCAAGAAAAAATTCGAATTATTATCAATTAAAAGATGCTAGCTATGTCTGACAACTTGCTGGTGTTTCAAAAATAGTTTTAACTAGCTGCGCCTCGCGGATTTAACCGTGTAAATTTTCGATACGGTGAAAAATAAAAAATAATCTCATGGCATAGAAATAGTAACATTTTTTCGGGTTAAACTACTATGTATATTCCAAGTTACTCTCAATATGTGTGCCAAATTTCGTGACAATCGGCCAGCCAAATTTCAGCAGTTTCTGCGTGAAAGAGTAACAAACAAACAGACAAACATACAAACTTTCGCATTTATAATATTAGTAGGTTTATAAGTTTTAAATATAAAATAACCCTGTATAGTTGCAATGCAAACCCAATTTTCTCGTAACTGATCTTGAAAAATTTTGAAACTAAATTGTAAACATATTATGTTGTTTTGTTCTATCTTAAAATGTAGAACTGTTTAATAAATATATTGATATGTCAACAGACTTTTTCTAAGTCTGTAAACTATATTTGACTTTGGTTCTATTACTGATGTTTTAAATTTTATCAAAATCGGTTTAGGCGTAATAAGTAAACGGTCAGATTCTGACAGACAGGCAGTCTTTTGTATTTATAAATATTAATTCTATAAAGTTTATGTTATGTATAAATAATTCATATGAATTGAACAAACTTTATAGACTTAAACACTATAAAATGCCTAAATAACATATTCTAGACTAACAAATAACTGTACAAACACCGTAAATAAAATTTCGCTTGCCTTTTAAGAACGATCAAAATAAGGCTTGCCCCATATACGTTAAAATTCCATTTTTAAAATACCATGTGTCAAAGTTTTAGAACAACTCGTCGGTACGTAACTTCGAACATACGTTCGAAGTTACGTACCAATTACAACGTTAAAGTATCTGATTGATTCGAATGGCGTGGGCGTTCAAAATTTGGAAACTTATGACTGCGTGTTTCTGGCCTTAAAATTAGTTGTCCATGAAATCTTTTAAAGATTGATAAATAATTTAAATAAGGCAAAAAATATTTGATAAATAGTAATATAATAGTATCTGTGGACTTATCACACTACGTTAGCCTAGCCCTGTACTAAGTACCATAAGGACTATGTTACGGGTACTAGACAACGGAAATATAAGTAATGTTTTATAAATTAAAGAAATTTATATATTTAAGACTTTTATTATAGAAATACATAGATAAACATCCATGACCAAGGCGGGATTCGAACCCGTGACCCCTTTCGCGACATGCTCCGATAAAACTTGTTTGTAAATAATGAATTGCCTTCTACAACATAAATTACTGTAACTTAATATTGTGAATCGTGCATAGCGTCTATAATGTGTTCGTCTCTCACGTAACATTAGCTTTAGTTTCGTGATGAATAACTTAATTAATCATTTTGAATTTTGCACGCCAAAGAAACCATACAGTACGCTTGAGTTACGGCGAAACGGTAACCATACACTAGTTAAAATCACGGTCACTATGGCAAAAATACACTGGTTAAAAATATTCGTCTTCAAATTCTTCTTCTACGTTATATTCTGTCTGAAGGTATGACTAATAAAAATAATTACTAATAAAGAGGAAAGTATTGTTTGTTTGTTTGTTATGAATATGCCGGGAAACTACTGGACCCATATCTGAAAAATTATATTACCATTAGAAGACGACATTATCTCATATGCCGATTGGACGGCAGTCCGACACGACCGGAGAGAAACCAGGCGCAGTACCGACGGCAGGAGTTCTCCCAGGCTAATTTGTGAATCTTAACCATTTCAAATCACCTTCAACACACAAAAAAAATCGTTAAAATCGGCCTGCCGTTCGGGACATAGGAAATATATATTTAAAGATATAGAGATATAAAAATGAATGTTTGTTTGTATATCCATTCTAGAATCGTAAACTATGCGTTTGAGAATGTGATAATCTTTAGTAAAGTTGTTCTGCATGGGCCCGCGAAGGTTTCTAGTTTGATAAGAACAATTTTCTACAGTTGGCTCCACTGTTATTTCAATGAATTTTATACATTGATGTGATGTATTTGTTGCTAACGTAGCAACACACACAGGATACAGCTAATTAATTAATATTAAATTGATATACTCGCAGGGAATGCCCGGGACTGCCTCGAGTTATAATTTAATTAATTACCTTCTTACAGAATATCTGCAGACATATCAAGTACCGTTTCAGAAAATATTTGCGGAATTTATAATGTCAATTAGGTACATTATAAATGAGGACCAGGCACATATTGCGCCAGGGGTCGCGGGTTCAAATCCCGCCTCGGTCATGGACGTGTATTATGTATGATCTATGTATTATATGTATTTCAATAATAAAAATGTTAAATATATATAATTTATTCAATATAATATAAAAAACTTCTATTTATTTACATATAATAAATCTGTAGAAGGATCAATTCTGTACGTTGAAAATATTGAAAAATAAGTAGCAATTCAGTAACACCCCCTGTTACTGGATCGATACCAAACCCAAATATGCGATTAATAAAAATTTTGTCTGTCTGTCTGTATGTTCAGGCATCACGGCAAACTAACGGTTTGATTTCGACGAAACTTGGTATAATTATACCTTATTATCCCGGGCATAAAATGGGATACTTTTTATCCTGGAAAAATACGTAGAAAAAAAAACCATTCACGCGAAGACCGACATCCGCGCGGACGGAGTCGCGGGCGGAAGCTAGTATTAAATATATTTCCTTTGTCTAGTACAAGTTTTCTTTTATAAAGAAAAATCGGTTGTCACATTAATTATGCCTACATTTCCACAATCGAACCTTGCGAGGGTAAAATCTTGTGGCACACTTATTAAATTAGAAATCAAGGAATGAAATATCCATGATTGGTTGGTTGGTGGTTGGTAGTTTTTTACGTTAGGAAACAAATTGTGTCATTAGAAGCCTTAACAAAAAGATTATAGGACGGCAAGCGCTAAGCGTACAAGATAGTTGCCTAAATTTAAATTTACCTAACGCCGCGCCTAATTTTAATGGCACCAGCGCTGTTGGTGTAATATAATTGTTCTGCTCGTTTTCTTAAGTCGAAACCACCACCATCCCATAGAAGTATTTTTTCGGGATAAAAACTATCATATAACATGTAAATATGTAAATCAATGTTACTTTCTACATGTGTGCCAAATTTCATGAAAATCGGTTCAACAGTTTTTGCGTGAAGGAGTAACAAACAAACATGCAAACTTTCGCATTTATAATACCTACTAGCTGCGCCCCGCGGTTCCACACGCGTAAATTTCGACCCCGTGGAAAATCATCCCATGGCATCCCATAGGAACATTTTTTTGGGATAAAAGCTATCCTATGTGTTAATGCAAGTTACCCTCTATGTGTGTGCCAAATTTCATTAAAATCGGTTCAGCCGTTTTTGCGTGAAGGAGTAACAAACAAACAAACTTTCTCATTTATAATATCAGTAGGATGATAGGATTTAAACAATGTTCAGTTTTTAGGATATTATAATTAGAAAATATATTTTAAAATTATTTCAAACAATATTGAATATGTAACAATATCCTACTAATATTATAAATGCGAAAGTTTGTATGTTTGTTACACTTTCACACAACAACTACTGAACGGATTTTCATGAAACTTTACAGTAATATAGGTTTCATATCAGAATAACATAATAAGTTAAAATTTATAGGGGTTTTTTATAATCCGAAATCCACGCAGGCGAAGCCGCGAACGGATTCTTACTAGCTTCCGTATAACAATAAAGTATAATATTATATTAAAACAATATAAGGTTTATTCTTTTAATCTAAATAAATGTACCTAACAGTTTCACGAATATTACAGTGTCTATTACAGTTGTTTAGACTGAGTGCTGTACTGTAAATTGGCCTGTCAGGTCCAGGGGAAACCTCTCAGTAACATGACACCGTAGCCATGTAACAGTATGCTGCCTCGTTTCTTTGAGGCCCCTTCACATTTTGATTAGTGTGAGTGCAAGTGTTCAAGTTGTGTATTTAGTAAATACTTCAAGTGAATAGTGGAAGTGATTAGTGCAAGTTGTGTCCAACGCTGTTTAACTGATGCGTTTAGTACAAGTGCGAATCGAAGTAAATAAAAGTGATACAACAGGTGAGTGAGGGGAAGAGAGAGGCGCGGGACGGGCTCGGCGAGTGAAGTATAGGGCGCGCACTCGAGACGAGACTAAGGGTCAACTCACACCAAAAGAGCAGCGAAGGGCAGCGAAGCGGAGCGCAGTTTATGTGTCATATGAATTTCAACTTTATTTTCATTACTATAGTACTTATTATCGAATTCTCGCGTCTTCTGGAGCATTCCAGCGACTTCCCGAGCAGTCGCGGGAATCCGCGCACCTTCCCTACAGGGCGGGTCGCTAAGCTTCGCTGCGCTTCGGCGCTCTTTTGGTGTGAGTTGACCCTAAACGCAAATAAATAGAACACGTTTTTAATCACTACTAAACAGGTTACTATTCACTTGCACTTGTTGTCCACACGTGTTTTCTACTAATTACTAAACAACTGCACTTGCAATAACCAAAGTGTGAACTACCCATGAGGTTTGTGAAGGAGGAACAACGCGTCTATATATGTTGAGGTCAATTGATGACGGCAGTCACCAAATAGCTCAGTATTCTAGTTTGTCCCCCAATGCTATAAAATTAGTGTAAAGGTATTACGTTTAAGTCACCTGATGGTAAACTACTGGGAGAGTTCATTTTTGCCACCTTCGCAGTCTTTAAATGCCTACAGCTTAAAACATGAAGGACTGGCCTTTTCATTAATATATAAAAAATATGTTTGTTTAAGTCTATCTAGTCTAATCCCTGAAATGATTTGATCGATATTAATGACATAACACGGATACCAACATAAAAAATGAGCTTTATTCTATATTTTTTTTTTATGATATAGGGGGGCAAACGAGCAGCCGGAGTCATTTTCATGACTACCGACGCCCACAAACATCCGCATAGAGGCTATACAGATGCGCTGCCCTCCTTTCTCCTCCCACCTCCATGGGCTATATTGCGATTTGCGTCTAATAACGTGTAAATGGGACCTAGAAAACTGGATAGTAAACTTTTTCTTTTCGATGTTACGGCTAGCTTAGCGGATTTGATACGCCTTAGGAGTGTTCGAATTTTATTCTCGATTACCATTTACATGTATACCATTTACATAAAGGCCGGCAACGCGTCTATAAGACGCCTAGTCTTGCAGATGTTTATGGGCGGCGGTAAT
>LUGF01000790.1:214649-230690 GCA_001625245.1 Calycopis cecrops
TTATTCGCTCGTTTTATTATTCCCCTTTAAAAATTAGCTTTGTTTTTTGTAAACCTCTTTGGAATAAATAGCTCATATTTATGATAAATTTGTTGTACAACTATTTTAAATATTTTATTAAAAATTTTATTGTGCTGCCGTGACATTTTATATGTTCAAAAGCGCTTCGATTTCAACCCTGGTTTTTGAAGAGCTTTGATATCAGGCATTCAAATAATATTTATTTTTATGGCAAAATGTTTAACGTTTTTTTTTCAGAACAGCAGTTGTTTATCTTTTAGCTATCTATTTCTGAGAATTTGCTAGTGTTAAAAATAACCTTGTGTTAACCATCTAGGTAGTTTTATTGAATTTATTATCATTTATGATTTATAAAGGTTTATGTGCAATGCAAACGAATCGGGCCGGCACTATCACGCTCACTCACGTAATACTCACAAACGCAACTACGTCAACATTGTGATAGCTATCACGTTTGATGCTGTTTGTCAGTTCACGGTGGCCCATTACAGAGAAAAAGGTAGGGCGGCTACTGTACATCTGCTTAGCAATAATACGGCAGTTCATTGATTGAACAAAGAAATCTGTTCCTCCGATATCTAGCTTAAAAATGTACAAGCAAAAAAACCAACCACTGTTACTATTAACTACTTATCACAGGATCCCACGGAGAGGAAGTCTGATGGGGTGAAAGCCAGCAACGGTCTTTACGCCGATCTGGAGTTCCGCCATGTTGTCCGCTCCACGCACATCGACAAGAGCATTGAAGCTAAACGAAAGGTAAGAACGCTCCATAATTTTGTCAACGTAAAACCAAATGTTCTAGAAGGTATTTTACGTGTCTGCAAATTTACTGTAGGTATATTAATTTAATCTGTTATTTCAATGAAACGGTCATATATAGTATGTAGTTGGTACTAGAGAGAAATAACATAACGTAGTATGGGTGTCAGTACCGAGATCTCATAACTTCCCGACTCCAAATACTTGCCATCTCATTTAATTTGATGGCGTTGAAACCGCTTGACACAGCAAGTTTATTGATTAAAACACTTTAAAATTGGATAGTACATACTAATCGAATAGATGTGTTGTCGAATAGAAAGGCAATAGCGTATAATACACTACCTTGGTGTACCAATGTAGTAATTAGAATATTAGTATATAATACATAGCTTAATATATTAAATGTATATTATGAATAGGTATGGTTATAATGTTGCCATTCCATTTGTAGCCGGTAGCCTATGGAGGTGGGAGGAGAAAGGAGGGCAGCGCATCTGTATAGCCTCTACGCGGATGTTTGTGGGCGTCGGTAGTCATGAAAATGGCTCCGACTGCTCGTTTGCCCTCCTATACCATAAAAAAAAAAAATCCCTTGATTGGGTAACATTCTTGATCAGTCGCTTATCAAGCGGTTATGGATTCAGATTGTATTATACAGATTATTATTATTATAACGATAAGAAGAACAATTGCTGTATTGTAGTCAAATCAAATATTATTTAAATTTTGTAGCCTTAGTAAGAGGTGATGCCATAAAGCATTTGTTTTAAACTGACAGAGGAGGTACCTCTCGCCCATATGATACCCTAAAGTGATGGCTTTGCTGACGTGCCATTTGAGAGCAGCTAGTGGTCAAATCGGGCGAAGGAAAGTAGCACAACTGCATAACGATAACGTCACCTGAAATATCTTTGGTCCTTTTTGATTAAAAATAAATTTTCTGTGGAAATCTGTAGTGAGGAAAAATTGGCGTCACTCCTCACACTTAAATCTAATTTTTCTTCAGTCAGTTGTCATCGTAATAGGAGAATTAGTAAATAGACGCCCATTAGTTTCCCTACACTTTTGTTAATTTTCATATGCAGTTGTTAAGCTAGTTTAGATAGATATAGTAACCGTAGTCGAAGATTGGCTGAAAACAGATAATTTAAATAGGATTAGGTACGATTTATTTTTATTTTAGCTAATCAAAGTACTGTCTAATATTATTATACATTTGTAATTTTTATGACAGTTTTTAACTAATTCTTACCTCTCGGTTCTTACCTCTTTTAAAAAACACCAATACATAATATACAGTGTTTATGGAAGCACATTATAACTCAATTTCGAAAATTACAACTATATGGCACAAACACAAAAACTATCTAAAACCCATACACAGATATTGCACGCCAATTTACAGATAAATAAATTTAAGAATATGATTATAAAATAAATTTTATTTTATTAGGATACTGCAATCATATACCTACGTAACGTTATTAAGTTATTATTATTAATACCTATAGACTAAAGATAACTTTATTTTCAGGTCATTCGAATGCTTTTTGTCATCATATTAGAGTTCTTCATTTGCTGGACGCCCTTACACGTTATAAACACAGTAAGTTTTTTTTTATCACGGCTTTAATAGCATTTTACTATAGAATCATAAAATCATCAGAGATGCCATGCAAGCGATAACTTTATAATATATATTTTTAGAGGTGTCGAAGTGTGAAATAACCACTTAGGTACATTTCGTAAACTCACAGAGAGATGTTTTCTGTCGGTACAAACCATAGTAAAAATACAGCGCTCTGTGCACGAACTGTTTTCGCGACGGGATTTGGCAAGAGTCTTTTTAAAAAGTAATTATAAACTGTATCTAAAACAAAATGATCTCCTTATTACTTTATAAATGGAAATAGAGGAACTAGAAGAGGCAAGTGGCTTGACCCGCTATAGGGAACGTGCACGAAACATAGAGGCAGCACTTTTGCCGCCCTAGTGATCATTTTAGGAATCAAGTAGTAGCAAAACTTCTTTTCTCTGTCTACGCAAAACTCTTAGCAAAAGACAATGACAATGACCAGTTGACATTATTTGTCATATCATATGTACAAACGAAAATTTGCTAGCATTCGGTTCACATTTTAGCCACTAGTTAGCGTGGCAGTCTAGAAGCTTCCCTATTGACTGTAGACTTTCTTTAGTCTCGCCTCTAATGGAATATGATTACAAGACAAGACAGTCAAGACTATTACATGCATAGGAAATATATCACCATCAACCTTAAGGTATGGGATAAGAGTATGAGAAAATTCGGTATGCCCTAAGGGCATTGCGTATCAGAGAGAGGAAATATATAAAAGTTATGCGAAATATCTCGACCTTTGCAATCCCCTATTAGGACAGATATAGTGGGTATAGAGTTAACCATTCGGACAATATATTAATAACTATTCGGACATGGCCATAAAAAGTTGCAATGACAATAATGTAAAATATTTAGTAGTTTTTTTTAAATTTATGCCTATATGCATCTATAATAAATGAAATAATTATAATATTTAGGTTCATTATTCGACGAAATGTAAATAGAATTGAGATTTTCTTTCTTTCCATACTAGGAAAGTGATACTAGATGTGCCAGTTTATAGACTTCGTAGAATTCCACGAAAAACATTCTGTAAATAACTAGCCAATAGCCATGTCTCGATAGAGCTGCTTGTTTATCTCTAAAACGTAATGAAATCTCTAGACTAAGTTAAGCCAAGTCTAAGGTTTCCTTACTGCGATTTATTTATTACTACCTTCCGCCCGTAACTTCGCCCGCGTGGATTTCGGAATTCCAAAATGGAATTATTATACATCTCAATCTTCCTCTTGAATCACTCTATTTAAAAAAACCATCAAAACCATTTGTATAATTTTAAGGATATGAGCATACAGACACACAGAGGGGAAGCGACTTTGCTTTATACTATGTACCTAGTGATTACAGTTACTTTTCTTTGTTGTTCTTTACATGTTTAGTGGGTACAAGTCAACGCTCAAGTCACAAAACTTAGTGTAATATAATCAAATAAGCGTATACATAAATCGCAGACAACCCTTCTCCCAGGCTGTTTCTTTACAATATACAAACAATGATTATTGTAATTTAATAAATTACATCTAATATTGGACAATTTATAAGGCCTACTGAGTTTGTTTTGCCGCCGTTGTAACACTGTCCGAAGTGGAATCTCTTCGCAATGTTTAACCCGTGATAGATGTCAATGTCTTAAATCATTTCAACTGTTGACTTTGCTGTTGACGCCTTGATCTGGCAACATGTATATATTGGCTTTAGAACAACATAAAAGACGTATTGCATACAACTGCTTGACACATGTATTATTTTCAGATCTATCTTTTCTACCCTGAAGAGCTGTACCAGTACATCGGCTCCAAGGGCGTTGTGCTGCTTCAACTCTTGGCCTACTGCTCCTCCTGCTGCAACCCTATCACATACTGCTTCATGAACAGGAAGTTTCGGCAAGCCTTCATTACTTTATTCAAGACCTGCCGATTATTCAGGTAGTCATCCTTTTTATGATAAACAGGTTTAGAATTATTTTTGACTGCTTCACTGCTAATGTTTAGATTATATTTTGTTTGTTTAGGTTAGGTTAGGTAGGACTATATTTAAATTTGACATTTACTAGTGATATAATTTTCTTTTTTTTCTGGTTACTGGGACTACTCCTGACGGAGTAGTCGTGGGCTTGGATAGTCAAATTTTAGATGTTAGCAATTCCAAAATTTTTCTCCGTGTTTGGTATTACGTAGAATATAACTTTAACGTTAAATAAGACATTCCTATAAATTTTATTTTGTAATAAGATATTTTCTTTTGAATTATGATATGATCGCATATAATATGTTGCCAAATTCAGCTGAATTAATGCGATCCGAATAGGAACTACCTCTTACATAAACATTTTCAAAGATCATTCAAGAGCAGGAGTTATATAGCACGCGTCGCACTTATTTACACCAAGAATACAGAGACACCGGAAGCAATTGACTCGAGATAATTTCACGGGATCGTTAAATATTTACGTCCTCAGTAAAGTTCAGTGTTTATGTACCAACAAAAATCGATCCTATAAACGGACGTTATTTTTTCCATAATACAATTTATGATGGCGCCATAGACTTTGCGTTGATTAGGTGGCGGGCAGAAGTTAGAGTTAGGGCGGCATGTCTACACAAAAATTTAGTTAACAAAACAATGATAATGGCAGCAATAAGCAAATTATTATACTTTAACGAAGATTAACCTAGATATAAGACATAACTTTGAATTGCAAAAAAATCAAAACTTACAATTAAATGCTCGTTGACTTTGTATTAGAAATTATATGATGTGTTTAAATACACATTTATAAATAATGTACTATTAAAATCACGAATTGCTTTAAGTACACAAGATACAGGATATATATCAAACCATGGATAGATATCAAAAACCAAAACCACAAATTCCCAAATAGTCTCATATATTTCGCGCTTCATTACATTTAAAAGCTTATCTATACCCCTTGTGTATAAGATTTACATAAATCGGTACTTTAGCTGAGTCGTTAAAATTTTCTGAATAAGATAGAACTTCTCGTTTCGGTTGCGAGGATCCTTTTGTCAGAAACAAACTATTAGCAAGGTTAACAACCCCATAAGGGTTAATGTGTTTGAGTATAATCAGCATTAATTAAGGGACCTAAATTAAATCAAAGATAATACCTACGCCGACGCGTATGGACTTAATCGGTTATTCTAATTAGTCAATTAATATAATCGCGGACTGACGCAACAGCGGCGAAGAGACAAAAACACAAGTCATCTTCTCGCTCTCTTCTCTGATGGGTCAGGCAGTCAGAACCTAGGGCCATATATCTCGATGCTTACATATTTGCCTTTCTTCCTCCACATTAAATAATCTCTTCCTACAAATAAGCCAATTGCGAAGTCTCTTTACCTCCACCTTCGTATAGTATCCAATTAATCTTGTCATGATCTCAGTAATGGCCTTTTAATACCTAAATTCGTTTCTAATCACATTCAAATCAAATCAAATCAAATCAAATATACTTTATTTTGCATATTACAAAATACAGAAAATAAAATATTAAAATAAGTAACATTAAAAAGTAATTAACTAATACACATTGTGTATATAGACAAAATTAGGTTTTATCTGTTTTGATGACCTTTCATCTACCATTTTCTCTACGCATCTAAATCCGCAAAGCTTTTTTGCAACGGCAATTTCTTTCAAATTTGGTTAGATTTTAAATAAATTGCCGTCATCATCTCATTTCATTTTCCTTCCAAACACTTATGACTTAGTAATAATTTTAATACGACAATTTTGGCACAGTTATGAGTTTTAAAATGATCATTATTTCTCTAGTTTTCAACGAATTAAGATACGTTCAAAATGATTTAAGGTTGAATTTAAATACAATTATTATTTAGTCTATTCGCTTCCACTCCGGCAATCGGTACTGGTACCTTGTTCCATGTGCATAATTAAATTGCCTTGACTGTATTTGTGCGGTATTGTAGCACGTTTAATTAAAGCTGTGGTCTTAATAATTAATCTCATATTAATTACGTAATAAATGGAAAGCGATCACTTTGAAATATAGCTTTCGAATACATAATATTGTACAAATCTCTGACTCACTAACTGGTACGTGGCGCACGCTATGGTAACATCCTAGCGTAAGCTAGCGATCCTCCCATGTGAATGTTTAATGTATTTAGACAAATTATATATATTAAATTAAAAAAAACTTTAACATGTGTTTCTTATATTATGTATATCCGTTGTTTAGTACCTCTAAATAACTTAAATAACAGGATAAGGCTACAACTGTAATATAATAAGTCTAAATTTATTATTTTATAAGATCTAGAATCATCAAGCTACTGAATCTTATAAAATTTATTATAGTTATATTAAAATATTTTATATAAATGTACTATACAATACAAAGTAATTTGTTTTATAATTACTTATATTATTTTGGAATTGTGCCAGAGATGTTAGTTGTGATATGTTTAGTTTTCTCTATTCTGTCGTTTATTTATATACGAATTTTGGTTTTACTTTATTTGTATAATTCTATAAAAAAGCATTCTATCATCTGTGTATGCCATATCTTCTAATATAACAAATTTCTTGTCTCCCTAGATTCTGCTTCCCTGAGCAAAAAGATGGTGGCAAGCAGCTGACACCTCCACCGTCCAGCCAAGAAGTCACTGCGTGTATAATCAAGGGCAGCCACACCGGTCGCACTGGTAAGGCACTTGTCATTTTAAGACAACTGAGACAAAAAGACTACAGGATCTTGATATCCAGAAGACAAACGGTTTTTTTGATAATTTGGATTCGTACGCGATGTACCTGTTGTATTCATTTATTACGTCGGTATTACGGTTATATAATTACGTCGACATAGCATGGTCATGATGACTACACAATTATTTTATGTACGAAAGATACTCTAGCTACGGTAAATTATATGTCTATATTCAGAGTTCATATTAGAAACGTGCGTTATTGAGAATTTGCCCTTTCCCCATCCTACAACATTTTTAGATCACGTATCAAACATCGGGGCCTAAAAGATTTTATTACGTTGTAAGTATTGCCGAAGAACGTGCATTTCATTTAATTGAAAATTATGAAGGCCGAAATAGCAATTTACGTGTAGAAAATTTGAAATTTAATCTAGCTTTCATTTTGGGAGCGTCTCTAGTAGACGCGTCCCCTATCTGCGGAATATCCGCACATTGTTTCCAGGAGGTAAATGGTACCATTTGTTGGTACGGATAAACAGAAAATTCGTAGATGCTACTTCGAAAATGTGTCCATTTGGATTTGGTGCTGCGCAAACAATACAAACAGAAGCGTGTCCCAACATTACTCGGCACTCGCATTACTTACACAGTCCATTACAGGAAAATATACTCTCGCATAAACACGGTCCAGGGAAAATCCACAATTCATAGGTCCATAGCGTACATGACGGATCAACATAAATTATGTTTGAATTTTGCGGTTTAGACCACGGCACGCCACTAGTATATTTTGATAAATGTGTTGTGCCCACAGAGTTGGACGGACCGGAAGGTGAGGATTATGTTTAGCAGCGGTTCCCAAAGCACCGCTCTGGGAAGCGGTATACACCCCGCCCTGCCCGCGCCCGTCGTCGTAAGGCCAGCTACACAGGTACGTACTATGTACCGGTCGTTATTTACAGTTTATTGAAGCAAGCATAAGGGGCGGTAAGACGTTTTGTCACGTAACGCGTTACGGCACAAGTTTGTCGGACTTCCCTTTCTCACGCACATTCGATAGTGGAAGGCTGTTCCTGCAGTAGACGCTGTGGGTTAAAGTGAGAAAGAGTAAAGGCGCTAATAGTAGTTTATGCAACTGACGTATAATGAAGGGTATTAAAACTCGAGTGTGAGTTTTTGAAACGAGCGGAGCGAATTTCAAAATAGTAACGAGTGTTTTAATACCCGTGTTATATGCAGTTGCATACACTACTTTATCTTCACAAATGCAATTAATCAATTAATAAAACATTGCGAAACATTGAATTCACGCGTACGTGTATTGTGACAGCGAACTGGCCGCCATTAAAATCTTACCAATGAGAGCTCAGCTTCAGCGCGCGCAGGGCCAATCAGGAGCGAGCACACGCTGTTAAGGATTTTGACATAAGGCTCTCTCACCACTCTCTCTCTCTCTCTCGCTCTCACACAGTGTTATAATGAGATTTTACGATATCGATTTGGATATTATAACATCATGTCAAATTGCTTAAATTTAGGTTTTTGCTGTCTGAGCTATATAAGTCAAGTATTGAAAACATAAGTAGAATGTTACAACATTAGTGTAGATAAAAGATTTTTTTAACAAATAAGCCATCAAAATTGATTATTTTGATGGCTTGGACAGTTTCCTTAATGATTACTGTACAATCTATCAACACGTCATCATAATGGGTGATTTTAACACGTGCTTATTAAAAAACAATGTCCGCGCTCGTAAGTTGCGTTCTGTACTATCCGCTTTTAATCTTCATATCCTACCTACTTCTACCACTCATAATTTTCCTAATTGTCTCCCTTCTCTCCTAGATTTAATGATTGTGTCTTCTGTGAATAATGTTGCTACGCATGGTCAACTTGCTACCTCATTTTCTTACCATGATCTTGTTTTTCTTTCTTATCGCATTCGGCCCCCTAAACGTAAACTTCAAACTATCATGTCACGTAATTTTAAGAAAATTAATCTGGAGGCGTTAAAGAATGACGTTAGTGGTATTGATTGGACTAATTTAATTGATTCAACCGATATTAATGCCAAAGTCCAGATATTTAACGCAAAAATATTAGAACTTTACGATCTACATGCTCCATTGAAGAAGATAAGGCTTAAACACAATCCCGCCTCATGGATATCTGATACCATCAAAGAATGTATGGCGAGCAGAGACCGGGCTAAAAGAAGATACAAGCGGTTCCCCTCAGAAAGCAATCTCCTCAATTTTAAATCACTACGAAATCGCTGTAATCGTTTATGTCGTGAAGCGAAACAAAACTTTTTTCATACTTCCCTCCATGGTCGCAAAACAGCAGATGTATGGAGATTTTTAAAAAATGTGGGTAATGGTAAGTCACCCAATCTAACTTCTGATGAACTTGATTTTGACGCTCTAAACACTTACTTCTCTAAATCTTCTAGAAAACTGTGCCCTATCGTCAAAGGCAAAACACTCAAATACTTAACAGATCTGCCAATATTCAATTCTTCCTTTTCATTTACACCTGTTACCGACGTAAATGTTCAAGTGGCAATACTTTCCATTTCATCGCAACCTATTGGGTTTGACAAGTTATGCTTGAGAATGATCACATTAATTCTACCGTTCTTGTTACCTGTTCTAACCCATATCTTCAATCACTCTCTATCCACTGGTACCTTTCCAGAAGCATGGAAAATGGCAAATGTTATTCCTCTTCCTAAAGTCTCTAACCCTTCTTCTTTAGCATGTTTCCGTCCCATATCTATACTACCTGTACTGTCTAAAGCCCTTGAGAATATTGTCCACAAACAATTCTCCTCTTTCTTATACTCTAATCATCTTCTAAACTCCTTGCAATCCGGTTTTCGTCCAGGCCACAGCACATCTTCTGCTCTCATTAACGTTACCGATGACATCCGCTTGGCCATGGATAATAAATCCCTTACAGTTCTTATACTTCTCGATTTTAGCAACGCATTTAATTCTATTGATTTTGATATTCTTATCGGCGTGCTAAAATCTATGAACGTATCTGTATCTGCTATATCCTGGTTCAATTCTTACCTTCGTGGTCGCTCTCAACGTGTTCAGGTAAACACATCCTACTCTGATTGGAGCAATCTCAGTGCGGGAGTTCCACAAGGTGGAGTGCTTTCTCCTCTTCTTTTTTCAGTGTTTATTAACTCAATTACTAACGTTATTTCGTCTAAATTTCATCTTTATGCTGACGACCTTCAAATCTATCGTCATTTTGTATTAACAGATACGATGTCAACTATCTCCTTCATTAACGAAGATTTAAGCCGAATTGTTGAATGGACCAAGACTTTTGGTATTACTGTTAACCCACTTAAGACGAAGGCGCTGATTATAGGCAGCTCGCGTATGCGTTGTCGACTCGATATTACAACACTACCACCTATTATCTTAGATGGTTCTACCATCGCCCTTTCTGATTCGGCTAAAAATTTAGGTGTTATTATAGACTCCTATCTTTCCTGGAACAGCTACGTAAGTGAGATCAGCAGAAAGGTTTACTTTTCTTTCCATTCCCTTAAAACTCTACAAAACTTCCTTCCTCTATCAAATAAAATTTCACTCGCGCTATCTCTCATTCAACCAATTATATATTATGCTGACATTTGCTACCCAGACGCCACCGAGGAAATCTTTAACAAACTTGAACGACTACAAAATTTGTGTTTACTATTTATATTTGGGTTGAAAAAACATGACCACGTTACTGCTTTTCGTAAACAATTAAAATGGCTTCCCATCCGTCATCGAAGAAATTACAGAATTCTGTGTTTCCTGTTTAATGTTTTTCATCCTTGTTCTCCTTCCTATCTCCGTGAGCGCTTTTCCTTTCCTCATTTAAACGACTCCTCTTGTAGATCTCTAAAACATACAATTCTTCACTTGCCTGTTCATAGAACAGATTTTTTCTCTTACTCCTATACGGTACATTCTATTAGACTTTGGAATTCTCTACCATATGAGATTCGGGACTGTCAAACACTATCACTCTTTAAGAAAAAAGTAAAAGAATATTACTTAAAACAAGCTTAGCTTCTTTCTAAATTAGATATAAGTATAATTATTTATTTCATGGTATATTTATTTATAAGTGTTAATTGTATTTTAAAATAATATGTATGTATTTAAGTATTTATTCATCTACCTATTACATGTATTTTATATGTAGTCTATATTATGTATATACAAATATATATGATTAATATGTTATTATTATTGGTTTAATTAGTTTAATGAATGTAGTCTTTAAGATGTACACATTAATATTGCAATATATCATGCATTTTCCTGTAGCAGGACTGTTGGAAGAAATTCCATAATGGGATAAGCAGGTCCTTTGTACCAAAATTTATATAAATGATTGTTTTTTTATGATTTTCTTTAGTGTACATAAATTGTTAAATAAATAAATAAATAAATAACCTTTCCTTACATCATCATATTAATATAATAAAAATAAACAAGTTAACATTTTCATTATTAAATAGTTTAACTTAGACTTGTTTAATTTATCATTTTTGCGGGACGTCCAGAGACGCACTCGTTTTTTTTTTAATTATTTGTTGGCTTGCACTTTGCCAGTGGCGTATCTGTGGCGTAACTACGCCGTTGGAAGCTCGTAGCAAATCCGTCACCCCATCAGTATATATCATCCCGTATTTCTCTCCAATTTAGAGAAGCTAAACCAATTGTAATATAATGTTTGCATTTCATAATATAAATTCAAAGAAAAAAAATAATACCATCCTCCCTTATAAGTTGACGTTATTTTTATGTTATTTTAATGTCGGCTTAAGCCCAGGTTATTTCACTTATTGGCCCTCTAGTTACGTCACTGTACTTTTTCAAAAGTTCATAAATAATTAAAAATATGGGAGGAGAACTGTATAATGACGCAAATGACGCCTCAGTAAAAGTGTAAAATCTTTGGAATTTTTCGGACGATGTGAGTGGAAGCATAAAATTAAGCGGAACCTTTAGTTACCATTAAGCATCAAATTTCCATTATTATTAGGCTATAGCATCCATGGAACAATATACCACTGACTTACCGAAAGCGCTTTGATGTAGCACTCCATTCAGCTAAACACTCCAAGTGTACGTATTGCTACGAAACATTCAAAATACTCTAATTTGCAAGCCACTATTCCTGTGACCTCACTCAGTGAAATAATGTACTCTAATCCAATGGCTCTGAACCGAACCCGCTATTCAGGAGCCTATGAGAGAAACGGGGAGACGAATAGATGTTTTGTTTGCAAATCCCATTTAATATAATAATTTCAAATTATTGTTGTCGAACTAAACCTTACAATTTAACCGACTTAGAATCATGTCAAACAGAAAAGAAAATAAAATAGTACCTATTTGTTGTCGGTTATGATTTTGGTAAAATTATTAAAAACTACATAACTCATTTTGATGAAACACATAAACCTACAAAAAGTAAAATGCTTTTCGAATGTATTACGCTTACGAAATTAACATCTTTAAAAGCTTAAATACATCATTATGTTCAAATATCCAATTACCAACAATATCACATGCATAGAAGTCAATATCTTCTTTTTTGAAGTGATTTTAATTACAAAACCCACTAATATATTAGCAGATATTAATAACTAGGATTGTCCGGGAAAACACCATTAATTTAGCCAGTATCTTTGTTTTAAGTTTGATTGTATAGGAAGGTCCGTGATAAAAATAATTACAGCAACTTCCTCATAATAAGCCGACTAAAGCAATGGATGTTGATCTAAATTCCAAGGAGAGGTGATTCTGGTAAACATCACCGGAGAGGACAACGAAGGTGGTGTGGGAAGGCAAAGTTGTTGTGTAAGAGGAGTGAATTACCAAGGCACGAAATCTACCGAGCGATACGTCCTAATTACTCACGACAAGCGAGGTGTTAGTACAATTCAAATCCCTTCAACAATAAATAAATTTATGAAAGACAATTCGGTACTTAAGTGTCTTTGGATTGACATTTTATTGATAACTTTTTTTTGCATAAAATACGAATTTTCCGGAATAATATTGTATTTATAGTCGCCCATATATATTTACACCATAGACAGTATGCGAATAGGGTGGCAACACTTTTCTCTGATTGATTTACAACTTGGCCCTATTCACATTGCCATATCCCTAAAGTTTGCTTTCTTCCACAGGTGATCGAAACAGGAGACGAAGGGAGTCAATTTCTCTATCGCATCACATGGCCGCGATCCGCGCAGCTCAAGATGAGTGCCCCAGTACAACCCCTCTATGAATAGACATTTACTTACATTTTTCAATGCTCAAGTTTTGTGTGTAAATAGGAGTAACAGTGTGTTAAAAACATTAATGTGTGTGTTAATGGTATAAATTTAAAAAAATATTTTAATAATATGCTTGTTTATGTAAAACGAATTATAGGATAAAGCATCAATATTTATTACTGTAAGTGAATGGTAGGTTTGTGGTGATGGGACTATTGTATTTTATTAACTATTATTACTAATTTAGTAATGAAAATGTTTTTTGTCAACATTTTATATATTTTATTTAATTATTATTTACTTTACGAGTCAATTGGAAAATGATTTTAGTAATTAACCATCTAGTAATAAAAATATTGCAAGGCTCGCATTGCAATATTTTCACAAATTAAATGTAGATTTCTACTCTATATATTTTATTTTTTCTATTTTACCATAATTTCCGTATTATCTTTTATACATGTTCCTACATACTTACAGGGGGTAGACCATTACGAGAGCAAAACTATATCTGTACATACATATTATATGGGAGTTTTCAAATAAATTTGGCATTTTTTCTTTCCATTACTATTATTCGGATTATTGTCACGTGGGACTAAAATAAGACGTGCATTTTGTCATTCGATGTATTTTTATCATAATATTATACCTATAAGTAATATTTGATGGAATTTCTAAAAATTAAGGTGAAATAATATTTGTTACGCTGATTGTATATATATCTATAGAGAGATATACTCTCTTACTATCTAATACTTAAATAAACCAATATTTAAATAAACGACAATTTATTTTTAATAGCTTTTTTATTTTATTCCAGTGCAATAATTCTTTAATATCCCTATATATTTTATTAATTTAATTTACCTGCTATTAAATAATTAACCGTTTCAGTGCGGATGACACGGCAGGCGTGTCATACATTTCTTTAACGTGTGGCGTATGACACGGGAGTCGTGTCGTTTTTAAATGGATTATATCTCCCTTAAATTACATTTTAGAAGGTTCAACCCTGAACATAAGTTTCATAATTTTCATCAAGCATCAAGCCTGTATGCTTCGTTTCTGAATATTCTATGAAATAGAAAAAATAGGGATTGTCAACCTTTTATGAGCTGTAAGAATCAATAATAACTTTTAATTAGGCGCATTAAGAAAATGTCACTATTAGATGCATGGGGTCACTCTAGACCTCAAATACATATATATATATAAATCAAAATGTAAGGGAAGAAAAGGCTTTTAAATATTTACATTAGATTATTGTTTTAGATATGATATAATATGGTCAATTGGTCATTGTGCCAGTTTGTAGCCCGGTTCAGGTTCCGGCTTTTTGAAAGATTTCAAAGCAAAATGTAAAAACAATGAATAGTCCAAAAGCAGGTTACAAAAACACTGAACGATCGATTGACAGTGTAAAATGATTTTTTTAAATTAGTACTTATATCAAGAAAAATACTACCATTGTATGTCCGGGAAAACTTGTTCATAAGTCTTAAATATATCGTCTCCAGAACTATTTTCTTACAGTTACTATATCAATGGAGTAAGAGACAGCTATTACAAGACAAAAGTTATGAACAAATTCCGTTCAGGCACATAATGATATTTTTTATTCTCTTATAATAATTCTAATAATGAAGGTAAAATTCTAATAATGTAGGTACTAACTTTATAAAAAAAACATTTTATTCTTTAATTGATCGGCTAGTATTTTTGCAGCCAGGTCTCACTTCATAACGTGCATAAAAAAGCTTGCAAAAAAATAGTGAGTGCAGCTGTGAAACAATAACCATAAAGATAAATGAATGCATGTGTTTTAAAGCACAATGATGAGTTTATTATTGTTTGTTTTATAGTTCTCAAACAAAGTGTGGGAATACAACTTTATGGTTCCTTTTTGTGTATTAGGTTTATGAAGTCAAGAACATCAGATATGAGTATTTACGAACCGACAACCGATGGAGCAGAAGAGTTCTAGAGTGGAGACCACGTCTTGGCAAGCGTAGCGTAGGACGCCCTGCAGCTATATGGAGTGATGACATACGTAAAGTGGCAGGCACGGTCTGGAGACGGAGAGCTGAAGATCGAGCTCAGTGGCGTGCACTTGGGGCGGCATATGTCCAGCAGTGGACAAAAATAGGCTGATGATGATGATGAGTATTTACGAGTCAATTAAGAACATTCACAAATCAAATACTTACATCGTTTTATAAACTTGTATTGGTCTGAAAACGAATGCAAAAACTGAACCTTCAATAAACTCAAAAACATTACTAACAAGTACCAAACACAATAAGCTTAGCATAATATAGAATAAACGTAATTTAATTTGGAAACTCATTTTAATATTGTAGGTTCTTATTTTATAACATATAAGTTATAAAAGGTTTGGTACATCTGAATAAAAAGTCGCTTACCTTCCATATTTAGGAAAATATTTGGTAAATCTTTTCAAATACCTCTCAAAACACTTTAACCTTTCGTTTACACCCGTGGTTTAACTTTAACTGAATAGATTAAGTCTCTAAACGTGTAAAATAACAAATTTTTAAACACATGGCGGGTGACACGGTAGCCGTGTAGTCAACTTCTAT
>LUGF01000790.1:243100-255252 GCA_001625245.1 Calycopis cecrops
TTCCCATTTTAATTAATTTTTGTGTCCCACTTAGGCGGCTATATCAGACAAAAAAATAGTACTAGTCTATTTTTTAGTACTTTTTTAGTACATATATATATATATATATATAGTATAGTAGTATAGTAGTTATATATAGTTTATAGTACTAGTATAGTAGTAGTAAAAAAGTCTCAAATCACATGTAACCTCAGCTTCAGACTGATCCTAGCAATTACATATGATCTTTGACACTTTCTGCTTTCCTGCCCTTGGTGCGTAATCCCTGAGGGAGAAGGAGAAAGTATGCGGATGTTCCTGTGCGTTGGTGGTCAAGAAAATGGCTCCGACTGCTAGTTTGCTCTATATTATTAACAAAAAGAAAACGGCCGAAAATTCTAATTTTTGTCCCCATCCAGCGGGAGAAAAAAACAAGAAAAAATGTTGTCTTTCGGCGTAAGTGGTAAAATAATTCATATGTGTATTTGTTTCTTAAGAGAGTTTGTTATTAATTTGTTGAGACATTATTGTTAATTGTTATGAAATGGTATGCTGCAAACCGGGGACTCAGCTACTTAATACCTCCACATAGTAGCACCTATGTGAGATATGCTATCGTTCATCGTGCAGTTCTCATGAACTCGGTGTCTCATGAAGGGAGAAAAATTAAGTAGAGCAACAAATCTCATAACAATTATCTGTAGATAGTGTTGTATTTTTCATACAAAATCGGCTCGTTTTTCAATAAAAATGTGTTGTACCTATATCAAAGTGAATTCTTTATTAACAAACGGACCCCCAAAAAGTAATTTAATGTAAAAATATCAAATATGTAAAAAAATTACGGTAACTTTATTGAACTTTTTAACCACATATTTTAAATTCTATGCATATTTGATACCCATGTAAGCACTTCACAAGATCACTAGCTCCTCCCTTGACGTATCTCCACCTTGTCGTTGTGAGGGGGCTTAGTAACTGTGGCTTGGACCACCACGGTGAAGCCAAGAGGGATCCCATTAATGATTGGCCCCTTGGTGGCGGTTTCGGGGTCGGTCCGTCGCCCTGCGGATGCCTTAGAGGCAAGGCGCGCCTTTGTGTTTTCTGGTTGCTTTACTGTTGGAGGAGCTACGGAGCGACCAGGCACCAGCGGGTTGGCCGGGACCCATGAGGATTACACACAAAAGAGGATAGGATAAAGACTTGCAGACAGCTTATCATTTTGTAGATGTGTTTCCCACATCTAAAGAATGATAAGCTGATGTCAAGTAATGAAAAGCTCTGACCGCACGTTTGTCACGTGTAAAAGGGCCTTAATTGACTGACGCGTCATGAAGTGATTTATCCAAATACAATATACGAATACGAACAAAGGTAACATTGTGCATTGGGGTGAAATAAACATGTGGGTGAACAAAGAAACCTTTTGTCCCGTTACAGCGCAATTCTTTTTAAATACGCGTATCGACACTTATTTTCGCTGAACTCAATTTCTTACCATAGAATGTCACAGGGGAGTAGCGCATTTGATTTGATTCTATGAATTACGCTTTACGAAGGCTATTTTAACTCTTCGTTCATTTTATACATTATTTGTTATAATTCCAATTAGAATATATACAGAATATTCGGCATCTTTCTTTTCTTTTTAGGAGGTGGTCTTATGCTGCATAGAAGCGAATTTGGGCCGGCACGACCGGGGAGGTACCTCTCGCTTATACGATGCCTCTGTTCTGGCGGCCCATTTGAGGACATGAAAGGATACCACCCTCCATGATGGTTATGGGCGTAGGCCCATCAAAAGAATTCGGCTGCTCGTTTGTCCCCGTATATTATATAAGAAACGTTTTTAATTTGTTTTACCACATGTTGTAGCTTCAACGTTGTTATCTATAGGTATACATATAATAGAACAGTAAAATCCGTGTGTATCTTATTAATATTATAAATGTGAAAGTTTGTCTGTTTGTGTGTTTGTTACTTCTTCACGTAAAAACTGCTGAATCGATTTTCATGAAGTTTTTATCCCGAAAAAATGTTCCTGTGAGATGCTATGGAATGATGACTTTAATGTATTTGTTACTGCTTCACGCTAAAACTACTTATCAGATGTTTATGAAATTTGACATATGATTAGAAGGGAACATGTATTAACATATGGGATATTTTTATCCCGAAAAAATGTTCCTGTGGGATGCTATGGGATGTTGACTTTAATTTATTTGTTACTCCTTCACGTTACAACTTATCAGATTTTCATGAAATTAGGCATATGGTTAGAAGGGAAACTGTATTAACATACCTATAGAATAGTTTTTATCCCAAAAAAATTTACCTGTGGGATGCCAAGGGATGATTTTGTATCTTTTACATTCGGCTGCGACCTGATGTGGTACACGTAAAAATAAATGCTTAAATAGATATTTGGAGCACAAAAAGTGTATCTTGGGATACCTCTTATCCCGATAAAATGTTCTTGGGGGATGACATTTATATCTCTTGAGATCCCGTCCCCCATCACATAAGACTATTAGTCTTATGTGATGAATATATATTTTTTTTTAAAGGGTAAAGTTGTTGTTAGTTGTTTTTGTTGCTATGTTACAAGGTCTATGTTACAAAGTCAAGGACACACTAAGCTCAGGATATGATGAATGTAGGAACTGAATAGATTTCTTTGAGGAATATGGAACCAAAATCAAAAGAAGAGTTTTCCTGTCCATTAGTACAAGGGAGATTACTCCCTTTAACTCTGTGTAGTGCATATATTGTGGTTCTGAGTTTAGTGTGAGTTAAGTATTTATTGACTAAAATTTTCCCAATAAAATAATGAATAATAAAAAAATCGGAATCATCTCCCGGGACTACTACTTGGGATCATGCATTCATACAGGTTTTCTTTTATTCGTGTGCTAAACTCATGTAAATAATATTAGCAGTCGTAATTGCGATTTGGTAGCCTTGGCGCTGACGGTTTTTTACAACTCGCTATCAAAATGTTTTAGCTGTAAGATATAAAAAAATCTGAATTTTATACTCAGCACGGCTTAATTACAGGTTTATCACACTAATATTATAAATGTGAAAGTTTGGACGTTTGTCCGTCAATCACGCCAAAACTACTAAACGAGTTTTGATAAAATTTGTTATACAGATAGAGTATTAGCTGACTTAGATTATAGGATACTTTTATCCCCTGGGATATAAATATTTTTTCACGTTCCAAGTATTCTTTTAAAAAATTATCTACAATCAATATCGAAGCCTATATAGTTTTAGAATTATTGTCTGTACGTATGTCCGGGCTAAACTAAAAAAGTACTGCATAAATTTACTTAAAATTTAAAAGGCTACATACAAGTCAACATATAGGCTACATACCAACATGCTATCCCCTACGGGAGGAGGAGCTGTGAATCTTTCATTCGGAACAATTGAAAATTTCTATTTTTTAAGGCCCAAAATCAACGTAGGCGAAGCTCCTGCCGGAAGCTAGTTGAATATATTTACGAAAAACTAATTGGGGACGATGTTAAAATAGTATTATAAAATTTTTTAATACTTTTTAATTTTTTTGTTTGTCTGTCCGTTTTTCTGTTTGTCTGTTTGTTCAAGCTAATCTCCGAAGGTACTGAACGGATTCTAATGAAACTTTTTGTAGTGTATAGATACTAAGCCTGGTAAACATCTTTTTACTGCGGGTAAATCGCTCATTCAGTAATCGCGAACGAAATCACGGGCTAATTTGTAATAAGGACGTTGCTAGTTATAGTATAAAAGCTTATAAAAAGATACTTAATAAGCGTAGACAGAGTTCTTTTCTCTGTCTACGTTAATAAGATTCTTATATGACACTGACACATTTCAAGTACATAAACTCATTATAGCCACTCATTCGACATTGCTGAAAGCCACACGAAGTGAATCACGGACTGAAATAAATCTTTGTTTTCGAAAAACCTGTTTCCATTTCGAACAATTTATGAGTTTTAACAAATGTACGAAAAGGTAGAGCAATTGAATTTATTCAATGTCCGTAATTATACGGGTACTTCTGTGTATATGCAGATGCGCCCTTATTATACCTTCGCCGCCAATGAACCATCGCAAACAAACCTGGCAATACGTGACAACTTCAGAGCGCTTTGAGATATAGACGTTTTGTTGCGTCGAGCAACTGTAGTGCTTCTAGTAGTAGTAGTAGTAGCAGTAGTAGTAGTAGTAGCTGAAATTAGACCTAAAGGATATTATTGTAATAAAATAAGGCTGCAGCAATGTGAAATTTTCCAGTATTCCTCCTTTCGCAATGCGCTCAATTAGCAATCAAATTTGTTTTACGAATTTGTGACTGTCTTTGTTAGTTATGTATACTCAATGGAACAACGAAATAGAAAAATCTTTATACAGTGCTAAGTTACACAATACACATGCATTCCAATCTACATTGTGACGCCCAGGCTGGCGCAGTAGTAGGTACAGGGCTACGATAAGCGGAGCATGTGGCGCCAGAGGTCGCGGGTTCGAATCTCGCCTAGGTCATGTATGTTTATCTATGTATTATATGTATTTCTATAATCAAAACAATAAATATATAAAATTCCTTTTTATAAAAATATTTTCTTTTTTTTTTCTCTTAATTAATTTCCGTTGTCTAGTATCTGTAACACAAGTCCTTACGGTACTTAACACGGGGCTAGCGTGTTGTGTTAAGTCCACAGATATTTATTTATTTATTTACATTACATAAAACAGGAAACATTTTCGTTTGACACAACAATCACAGCAAAATGAAAAGTAGAATAAAAATTATACACATAATTAGATAATGATCAGGAGGAAGAATTTGACCGGGTCAACCGGGCCTTTCGCATAACGCGCCGCGGCAAATGTTAGCTATGCTGGCGTGTTTCGTGAGGCTTGTAAACTTCCGGTTACTCTCACTCGGAGAAGATACGATGATAACATATTATGTGTCGGTAGTCATCGAATGAAGGCTCCCAACTGTACGTTTTTTTAATGAAACAATATTCTTTACGTCAAACAAGTATCATTTGCCATTATTCTTATTATACATATACTGGCATATTTTAGCAATGAACTTCAAGACGACCTGTCTCCCATTGCTCATGTCTTTTTCTTTACTTTACCCCCTAAGACATAATTTATTAAATTACTAAAGCATCAACTTATTTATTGACTCTCACCTGTCCGCAGACATTTCGTCGACTACGCGATGGCAAGCGTCTGGCTCGTGGGGACGAGCGTCAACATTATTTTTATTGCGTCTTCTTTGAAAAACGTGAGTTATTTGTTTCTGAAACAATTACGTTATATTATATATATAGTCGGTAGTCATGAAAATGGCTCCGATTGTTCGGTTGCCTCTTATAATATAAAAATTACATACATACAAACTTACAAATTTTAATTCTAGCTGTATCCCGCGGATTCGCTCTCGTAAATTTTTGCTTATTATTTCGTAGTAGTAGTTCTTTTTTATGGCATAGGATATAAATCTAGATAGATTTGCAACATTAGCAAATGGACATACAAACTTTCGCATTAATAATACTAGCTGTTTCCCGTGGTTTTGCCGCACAAAATCTATGAAATGACATGAAAATGACATGAAAAGGAAATGAAAATGAAGTAAAATGAGTACATGTTATAGTATGGATGCACACAAAGGCGGCCAGGTAACCTATGCTTAGAGAACAAAAATTTTTTCGGAATAAAAACTAATAATAACAATACTCCAGCAAGATCTCTGTGTGCTAAACCCCTACAATCCCGTTCAGTAATTTCCACGTAATGCGATGATTATTACTAGAATCCGACAACATATTTCCCAGACATTTTTCCAATAATTTATCGACGCTTTCACGAGGTGGAACGTAAAGTATTATCTATCGCATCGTTATGAATGACCGGGTGGCTCTTTTTATTGATAACATTATTAGAATGAGCTAGGCGATCACCATTTTCGTAAATATGTATCACAGTTAAATTTTTAGTAACAGATATAATTATTTTGACGACCAGGCTGGAGTAATGGTACAGGGCTCGAATTAGCGGAGCATGTTGCGCCAGGGTTCGCGGATTCGAATCCCGCCTTGGTCATGGATGTTTATTCATGTATTATATGCATTTCTATAGTAAAAATATTGAGTATATACAAATTTTTAAGCTTATAAAACAAATTAAATATATTTTCGTTGTCTGGTATCCGTAACACCTGTAATAAGTCCATAGATATTATTATTATTAAAAGCAAATTTAAGACTTGCTTACTTTTGAAGTATCATACCTATTGACAATTCAAGCTGGCATGACCGAGGAGGTACTTCACTTGACGCCGCCATTATTTTATGAGTCGGCCAATAGCCATCTTGTAATTTTCTGTTACCGCTAAAAATGTAGGTTTTAGTAATCTAGTCTCATTATAGCCAAATAAAGCTGGCATTTACAGGGCGGAAAATAAATAGGCTTTTATTATTGAAATAGCAAGCCGGTCCTGGATATTCAGGTGCGAAGCCAAGGCAGATCGCTAGTTAATATAATTAAGTTTGAACCGTCCGGAGTCTGGGTGAAATTAAAGTCAGGTTACAAGATCTGCCGGTTATTTGATATTACGGAATTGAACTTACGAGCCAAGCGAAATTAAAAGGAAGATGTTTACGCCGGTATCGTGTAAGCGAGGGTTGCCTCCCCGGTCGTGCGGGCGATATCGGCTCTGTGTACTACCTACACTACCTCATAGAAAATGTCATTCTTTCATTTCTACCCGTTTAATGTCCAACGGAACACGCTTTGACAATTTGTAGTTCTGCCAGTGTTTCGTGTACGGTCTCTATACTTAAATTATTATTCATCATCAATATTAACAAGTGCTACCTAACTTTCTAAGGAATTGTACCATATTCTTTTATAAATTTGGAAATAAAGATACTTAAAAATATAACAAAAATATATGTGTACATAAAAATGTACTCCTGAATTTATGTAACTACTGTCCACTATAATATGATGAAATAAAACTCACACGGCGTACGTTATGAATCGGATCGTTAAGCTCAGTTTTATTGGTTGTAACAAGCGAGTATTGAATAAAACCTTATTTATTACTTAGTTGGTGTATTCATACATGCATAATGCGATCAAGTTTGGCGTATTGACAGGCATGATCGATCGCTAGGGGCTTAGACCCTACTTCACAGCATTATCATCATCACATCATCATCTAATGATGCCTTTGCCCACCGCTGGACAAAGACCTCCTTCACTAATCTTGATTGCATGGTATAATTTATTCACTAGCTGTTTTATCTTGTGCGTTTTGCTATACTTTTGTAGAGAGTTCTGAAGAAACTTGATAAGCTCTGTGCTCTATTTACCATTTGAGAATTTATAGAAGACAAGTAAACATTGATTTTTAATTAATTTTATGGATTTTAATTCCATGATCGGCGATGATCTAACTGTTAAAAAAATCGGCTAATATATGCTATTATGAGAAACAATTTTTTTGTGTTTCATGTATTCTGTTATATTTGTATCAAGGCTTCACCGTTGAATAATTGTTCAAAAAGTTATTTTGTTTTCTTTTCATATTCATAAGTTTTTTCTTATTTTCAGCCATCGTTTTCGGTTATTATCCGGTACCCGTCAATTTTTTTTAGGCTGGAATTTGAAATTTTTGCCTTTTCAATATTCTTAAAACGCCAAATATGCAAAATTTCTACTTACTGCTATCCATATCACCGAACAAAAACTTCTGCGTAAATTCAATGGAACTTTTTCACAGATACTCCTTGAGGTATTTCCTCCCAAAACAATATGCGGTTCAAGTGTGAAGTTGGGTTCGAAAATTTTGATTAAATCCTTTGTCGGGTGAAAAGGAAATTACTTTCCGAACAACTTAATAAATCAAAAGTTTTATTGTATAATTTACATAATTGATACGAACAGATTTAAAACAAGTTCTATACAATGTTGCTTTGATAACAACAAGAAAAACAAAAAAGTGATGAATGCTACAAAAAAAAATCGATGATACTTTCTTCATGAAGTATTGGATAGTTAGAATACCTACAGTGGAGATTTTTTTATTCTGAAAGTCGATAATAACGTCCAATTTTCTTTTAATAGCCAACGTGTTATCAGCTATGGAGTTCACACGGTTATAATGAATATATAATTCCTCATGGCTCAACTCTGATAAATATTAAATGTACCTAATTGAAAATGTCTGCTAAAATTTATATGTTTCAATGTTGTATTGTGTGTACATGTAACACTTAGCAACATTCTATCAAACTTTCCTTTCATTGTTGCTAAGTAGGTAGACTGTAGAGTCAGGATCAGTCTATTAGCAGATTCTAATTTCCTATACAAGGAACACATGCTTAATTTTGAAAATTATAATGTACGCCGCTAATACTACAAGTATTTTGTTCTATTTAATAATCTTATAATTCAGCTGCTATTTCTTATGTACTGTACATGAAATCTCCATTTTGATAAACCAAGATACAAAGGCCAAGGCACGACCGGGGAGGTACCTCTCACTTACACGAAACCGATGTAAAGTGACAGCTGTCCTGTCGCGTTTCGTGCGGTGTGTAAGTAGCCGATGCCCTATGGACGGAGTAGGAGGAATGAGAGCAACACCTCTGTAAAGCCTCTGTGCGGATGTGTCTATGGGTGTCGGTAGTCATGAAAATAGCTTTAAATGCTTATTTGTCCCCTTAAACCCTAAAAAACGTACCCTACAATTCGTTTGCATTGGCGTGTGCTTACGTAAAATTATGTACATGTAATGTACTTGCAACTTTCGCTGTTCGTTTTTCTACTTCATCGTATAAAGAAGTTTGTTAAATGAAGGTTGTGCTGCGTTGTATTTGGAGCGTAAGTGAGTCTTATATTTGTAATTAATTTCTAAAACTGGATCCATTTCAATGTTATTCACGTGTACTTACTAGCTTATTACCAGTTACCAGATTGGGTCCCCAGCGAACAAATCTTGAAGCAGATATGTTAGCTCATTAACAGACTTGTTAATGAGCTAATTTATCAACAGTTATATTACTCACAGCAGACTTAATTTCCCAGGGTAATACAAAAGGAGCTGTGTCAAACGTTTATGTTGTCCATTCAAGCATTAATTCCTATCTTTACTCGTATACTTTGGTATACCATCATGATCATCTGCTTTATATCTTCTATTAATATGTTAAATGTACCTAAGTGGTATATAAGGTGGACGTGTTGCCCCACATCGGCCGAGCTAAGTGGTTTCTTTTTTTCGGACCTAAAACTATGCTGAAGAGAAGCCCAGTATAAGTTCATCGGACTGTCAGGAGTCGTCGGACGACAAGACTAGGTTTGGGCTCGAAAGGAGAACCGACTCACGGCACTCCAGTAGAGTGAGAGATGCATCCCAATTTGAGAGTGTTTATAGCTAATTTTACTATTATTATCACTGCCAGACAAAACGGGAGATCCCTTCTTCCAGGAATACGATGCCGGGGCCGGCGCGCTTGTAGCTCAAATTTCCCACATCACTGCCACTGTATGGCTCATTAAGAAAATCATATCTGGAGTACTGTTCCTCTTCCACCGCCTGGCGGGTGAAGAGACTCGCGCATGATATAAGTATCAAAATAACTAAAGGCGGTATACAAGCCAGATAAATCGCGATCGCCTTTACATTAGTCCATTCTCTGGGAATGTCGTCCGGGATTTTCTTAATCGACCGTGTATGCTGTCGGACATGACATGAGACTGGATTGCAGCATATTACGTACACTTACCTACATTATAGCGACATAAAATGACAACCATGCTGTTGAGTTTGGTGCGGATTGTTTTCAGTGATAGTAGACTTGTCGCAAGTAGTGTGCCAATCCTCAGTAGTGAATAATGTGTTTCCACTCCCTCCAAAATCCTCTAGGTAATCTAATCAGTTATTTTTTTATTGTATACTAGCTGCGCCCCACGGTTTCAGCCGAGGAAATTTCGATCCCGTGTAAAATAGAAAATCATCACATGCCATCCCATAGCAACATTTTTCCGGAAAAAAACTATCCTGTATGTTAATGCAAGTTACCCTATTTGTGTGTTAAATTTCATAAAAATCAGATCAGCAGTTTTTGCGTGAAGGAGTAACATACAAACATACAAATTTTCGCATTTATAATATTAGTAGGATTTATAATATATCAAATATCATTTCTTCTTTCAAAGTGACCTCAGCTGTTTTTCTTTCAATGAACCGAAGGCAAAACAACTAAAACCCTTAATCTTCTACATGTAGTCTTAATCTAATAACTAGAGGTCGTAACTTAAAGCTAAAGCCTTACGTTGTCGGTGGTCATAAAAATTTGGGTCACGTAGATAAAGTTGTAACGTTACTTATAAAACAAAATTACAAGTTCTGGTGAGTTATTGCGTAACAGTTTTATCCGTGTTTGCTCTATTTATATAGAGCGGAAGGTTCGGGTCGAAATTACCATCGACACTTTATACGTCCTTCAAAATGAAATAGTTTGGTTAAGCCAATGGCTGCAAATAAAGCGGAGCTGCTGTAAACAAACCTAGAGATTGGTGATATAATATGTGATGTTTGTATGTGTGTATGTGTGTTTGTGGGCACTGAACGAGCCCTCTTCCGCTTCTAAGAGTCGATACTATCAAATTCGTCGCAAAGCCTGAAATTATGTTGTGTACCAAAGAGTACCTCTTGGATACACAACAATATATATGATATTTTTCCTATCATGCAGACCCTTTTTGATTTGACAGCAATACAGCAATTCCTTACAACTTTAAACTCAAACATATCTCATAGAAAACCCTTACTACATACTAACTTTTAATCAACTCTTCTATATTTCAAATTATAAATCTTATTTATTATCCTTATTCAATATTAATTTAAAAAAATATGTAGCTAGGAAAACTATGCATATGATATGAAAAATTATTCCGAGTAGGAAACATTTCCCTATTGTTATAATAACAATCAGTTGCGTAATGTATTGTTATAAAAATATATAGTAAGGTACATGACTCATTCATACGTCAATTTTAGATTGATACCAACTGACTCGGCCGTGGCTTGCTGGGGCTTTTACCTATAAACGATATAATATTATAAAAGCTCATACTTTAAGTTAGAGAAATTGTTATATATTATGTAATTTAAAATAGGGTTGGTAGTTTCGAAGATTAACCTAGACAAACCTCGTGACACGACATTTTTTATATGATAAAAGTAACTGTTTTAATAAGGAGTAATGTGTATAAAAATATATTAATGCAATTATTACTTACTATTTATGAAGATTTCATTTAATGCAATAAACAAACATTTATACTGTGTCTATTAGTCAGTCGGTTTGTTTACCTACTGTCACTATGACATGTTCTGCTCCACGCATGCGCAGTGGGATGCGCTGTCAGACAATAATTTTAGAAGCAGCGAGCAACTCACGACGGTAGCGGCTAATTTGATACTTTCAGCTTATGATCAGTCGGTTTTTGACACGAGAACGAAATTTATCATTATCAGTTCGAAAGCAGTAGCCGGAGGAGTTTCCCTTGTTTGTTACGAAAACTTGACCTCTTGCCGGGAAAATCAGTAAAACTGCGATTCAGTTTAATGGTCACAGCACACTTATCAGTTAGGAAAGGGATCGCAAACGCCTCGCATAGAAAAATGAAGACGATACGATTACGTTACGTTTTCCCATTAGTATGCATTGCAGTAAGGAGTTTCATATAAAGAATACTGACCAACTCGAGGTGATACGGTTACGATCCCTTTCCGAGTTGATAAGTGTGCTGCGACCATAAATTTAAGTAGAATTGATTCTGTGCATCAAAACAAAATCGTCTTAAATTTTAATAAATTAAGGGGGAAGAGGGACAGGTACTCCCCCGATCATGCCCGTTCATTACAGCTGCAATGCAGCATTTCCCTACGTCTTACTATACAGCAACAACAACAACAACACACCTTCACGCCAGTTCCCTAACGAGGTAGATAGAGGGTACAGAATGCCTTCCTTCCACACTTGCCTTGCTTCCTCCATGTTCATAACTCTGTTCATACATACTCGCCGGTTACAAAGTCTCTGGACGCATATTCTTGCCAATTATAATAATTCATT
>LUGF01000843.1:3107-15713 GCA_001625245.1 Calycopis cecrops
TCGGCCGCGTGCCACGCCGCTAGCTGACCGTACAGTCGCGCACGCAGCGGCCGCACCACCAGCCGGTGCATCACGCCCTCTAGTATCGCGTCCAGGTTTAGGAACTCGGTTGGCTTCAGCTGGAATGAAATATATGCTGTTTGATTTCACGGAAATATTTCCTTTAATTAGAAAAAAATATGAATGATATGGCAAAAAAATGTTGGATTTTTTTTACTTTTTTTTTCGCACCTGAACTTCTGCTGTGAAACCGAAGACAGCCCTATACAGCTTCATCCGATTCCCGAGTGTTCGTCGGGTGACGAGACTAGGTTTTGGAGCGAAAGAGAGACTGAACCTCACTCTCTCACACAAGGGAGAGATGCATCGCGAAAAGAGATTTTTTTAAATAGCTTATTTAACTATTATTATCATCCTGGCTTTGTAGACTATTCATCCTCATAAATATCAGTACAACTAGTTTTTAAATATTCCTTTTTACTGAACATGTCTTTCTAATAATACGTTCGCACAAAATTACGCAAATTAATATACAAAAATATTTTTAACCATGTAAAATATATGCTCTCTATATTTTTTGTACAAACATAAATAAACAAATAATAATTTAAAAATACCTTTAGTCTCTCTTTCTCTACTTCTTTCTCAAATTCTCTTTCGCCGTGTTTCACCAGATAGTTCTTCATCCCGGACATAAACTGTCTCATGTTTCGCATGGTTACCTGAATAGAAAAAAAGAAATTTCATTAACATGTAGTCTGCTTAAAAATAGCTTACTATTCCTCAGCATTCGTTCTGGAAGTTTTAAAAAATAAGAAGAGTAGGAAGTACTGGCCTTCTACTGTTCTTTTGTACGTAGTACTCAAATTCTGTAGATTAAGTGTAGTATTTACGTATTTATTCGATTTACTATTAGATACTAAATATAAGTTGTAGTTTATTTTTAGTTGCACGTGTTAGAACATCGTTGAAAAGATTAAGATTTAATTAATTCTTGTCATACAATGATAGCGGAACATGTGTCACGCCAATATCATGTCAATAACTTCTACAGACAACTACGGAGTTAATGTACTTTCTCTACGTCACAACACGAATAGAACTCAATTGAAGAATATTAAAACCCTTTGACTCGGGGAAAAAACCGACACGGAAGCGAGAGCGGGCGTGTAAGCCTGAGGCAAACCGAAGCGAGCCGAGAGGCGAGAACATGTTCACTCTCGCACTCGGCGTGCCTCGGGTGCCTCTGAGAGAATGAACAGCCGCCATTTAAAGCTTTGGCCCGAATAGAATCCTGGAACGTCACCCCAGAGATGCCATGCACACGTCTGCAGCTTTTTTGCTTTTGAGCGCATATTAACCGAAATATAGTGGTACCAGAAGCGAATAATACTTTTGGTGCGCTGTTTCCAGAATAGGGACAATAGGCAAGTGGGTTCTTTAGAACAAGAATAGTCAGTCCTTCAATTAAAGTAAATCAATGGTATTAAATTCCAGTTATATGTTAATGTTCTCAGATGAAAAGTAGAACTAATTACAAGGGTTACATTCTGGTGGCAGTCGCTAAATAAAATAAGCGATCTACACAGCTGTGGTGTGGAATTTGACTCACCATCAAACTACATCAAAACTATGCAAAAGTATTAATAACTAAACCAAATGACTATATTTCTAGATACTTAGTCTGACCATAAATACTGTTACAATTAAAAATAATTTGGAATCTGTCATTTTTATATGATTGTTCATTGTGTTTTCTCATTTTGGCGCCAATACATTGTACAATATTTTGCGATATTAAAATGAAGTTGGGTGATAAAGAGAACAGAATCACTGTGATTGTATTACAGATAGTAGGTATGGAGCCAAATGCAATTTTTAAAACTCTCCATACACTTGGTATTAGTCAAATGTTTATTACGGGCTGTTATAACGGGCTATTAATAGGTACACTGTTTGTGACAGAGAAAAATCTTGCCGTCCACGTAGTGTTCGTACAAAAAAGGTGGTCAAAGCAGAAAGGGAAAGAATTCGAAGAAATCCTGCTCGAAATCAAAAGATTTTATCTTGAGATATAAGGATAGTAGTAGGATAGTACCTAGAACCATGTCGCGTATTTTAAGAGATGAACTTAGAACTTGCAGCATACAGGGTGGATACGAGCGAGAGGCATTAAATTAAACCACATATGAAGTGTATTTCATTCCAGGCTACACAACAAATATCAGATCAATCGGAGCAATAGTTTAGCCACAGGAATTTTTTAAAGTTTTTTCTCACTTCGTACACTCTGTACCATCAGCTGTTCGAGCGCCCGACCGCCTCTAGTCCGCCGGGGTCATTCACCCCGTTCGAGGCTTAGCGACCTTACCGAGCGGCCGCGGCGGCGCGTATAAAGAGTGTTTACAAGTTTTCCTTATTTTTTCGCTATTTAACTTGTTTGAAAAAAGTATTTTCGTATACTTGTCGTAAACTTTTTTTTAATAGTCTCGGATTAACTATAGGCACTTATAGTATATGTGGTTAAATTTAATGCCTCTCGCTCGTATCAACCTTGTATAAGAGACAGCGGCTAGTAATATATAACAACGATGTTAAACCTCACCTGTGGACACGTCTCTTTAGAGTCCAGCGTGCAGGCTATAAAGTTGTCGATGTTCTGCGCGAAAGTAGTGCTCTTGTCCTGCGCCAGGTGCAGGGCGTACGCTCGCAGCGCCGCGCCCGTGCCGCGCGTGGTCCGGCCGCCGCGCAGCGCGCGCACTCTACCGGCGGCTGGGGGAGGTAAACGTCCATTATTAAGCATGTAAGGTGCCATACTGCATATCCTGACTCAACTGGCCGTAGACATAGTAGAGGTTATACAGATGCGTTGCCCTCCTTCCTCCTCCTACCTCTATGAGCCACCGGCTATTTACACGCCGAAAGAAGCGCGTCAGCAGAGCTCTCATTTTACGGCGATATCCTTTTTATTCAAATCAAATCAAAATCAAATCAAAAAGTTTTTATTCAAAATAAAATTACAGGAATTACTTTTTGAACGTCAACAATAAAATCTACCACCGATTCAACCCTAGCCCTGTCCTGAGAAGAACCGGCGAAACAAACTCAGCGGACCTCATGTTGTGATATTTAAGATTTAAAAAAAATATAAAAATAGAAACAGTCTGGGAGGAGGGTACTAATCCCAAGATGTGGTATCTGTCATATAATCGGTTACCTTATAGTATGCCTTACCACACAAACGCTCTTTAACAACTTTTTTAAATTTATTAATCGAAAGTTTTTGGACGCTTTCTGGGATCCTATTGTCGAGGCGTATGCATTGCCCCCGAAAGGAATTCTTTACTTTACTAAGTCTATGAAATGGTATGTCTAATTTATGCCTGTTATCTACTATATCCACATACCTCCTACCTCCTCCACCCTCCATGGGCCACCTCTCGCCCACTCGATGAAGTCACAAATATGCAGTCGCCAACTTTGTTAGCAACCTATAAGAATTTTTTTTTCTTATTAAGCAAACGGGGATTGATTTGCGAACTTCCATCAAGGTCGATTAGAACGGACTAGAATTTACAAACTCAATCGGAGTGGGTCCATTTCAAGCCGACAAATGCTGAAAATATGCACCGCAGATAGTGGACGTCCGGCGCGAGCGACGTGGGGCAAACGAGCGATAGACAAGCGATAAAGTAACCTAGTTCTCATTTATCCTATGCACAGACCTTTGCACATCAGATATAGCAAGTGTTGCAAGTGTCTCTCCTAGTGCATAGCATAGCAGGGGGGCTTCAAATGGCTGCCGTCTCCCCTTCTGGGCTTATTAGTGTAATTACAATCGTGTACTGTCTCCCGCCTTGATCGAGGAGGGAAATTGTAATTACTTCCTACTCTTACTTTCTACTGATTGAATTCGTTGCGGGTCCCTGGACAGTTTTAGCTTTTCCCTCGGGCTCCCTGATGTAATATCAAAGGGTTGCTGTGGTTGCTGCTGTCGATCCTGACGATGCAGGAGTAGCAGCGGTGGAAAGAAGTGGTGGGTTAAACCCGTTAAATAAATGCGTTTAAAATATACCCATATATACAGAGAAGTGCGACTTGCACTTTATGATTACTTCCTACTCCTCCTACTTTCTTCTGGTTAAGTTAGTCGCCCGAGACAGATTTAGCTTTTCCCTCGGGCTCCCTGAGATAATATCAAAGGGTTGTTGTGGTTGCTGCTGTCGATCCTGACGATGCAGGAGTAGCAGCGGTGAAAAGAAATGGTGCGGCCAAAGCCCGTTTAAAAAAAAAATGCGACTTGTTTTTTGCTCTATATCTTCATTTTTCTCTATTTTCTTCTCTATTTATAATAACATGGTGTCCAAGTTCACAGATATTATTATTATTATTTGCTGCTACTGAGGAGGAGAACGGAGGTTAACATTTTATCCCAAACCATTTCTAGAATTGGAAATGTCTATGGACATCATTTATGTTGGTCAATCAGGTAGAGGCCATCCAGTTTAAGCTCCTTTACAAAAAAAGCCTTATACCTACACTTCCAAACGATTCAGCTTGATTTATATAATTGTAAAGCTCATTGTTTAAAAGAATCTTAAGTAAAGAAATATTGAGAAACAATCTTTTGTTAGATAGTGTGTTAAATTTTTTGTTACTACTTCAATGTGATTTTTTACCTGGCTTGTTGGCCTGGCTGGCTAGCTGGCTAATTTCGGTTAAATTCGGAATTAGTGTCTTAGAAATTAAAAGAAAAATTAGTTTTGAAGGCCGTCAAGTCTCAGCTATGTCCTGGTTATGTAAATGTTACTCACTAATTTTAGATTTTTTTGATGATTTGATGATGATTTTTAATATTTTCGTAATAAGATGTAGCTGTTACACTAGCTCTTAAGAACGAACCTAGGTAAGGGGGGGCTTTAAAATTGTATTAATTGTTATAACCAACTTACATTTCTTCAGTGAAATGCACATTTAATGAAATTATCTAATTTGGTTTTAACCATATTGTGTTATGAGCTCTTTTGTAATCAACGGCAGATGAGACAGATGTGAATATGAATGACGTAGACAGTTGTAGGTAGCAATATGTGTCTGGATATGCTGATGTAGATAAACTAATAATAAGCCTGGTTTATCTTTTTTAAATATATCAAAAAAGGTGTTAGTAGTGTAGGTGACACACACACGTGAATAAATGCCGCGTCAGGGGCGATTGGCTTATGACGACAGAATCGTCAACGATCCAACCAACCAACTCTTTAAACAGAACTACCAATTTACCAAGTATCAGGTACTTATAAGTTATCAGTGAATTAAGCAATAAATACGAACTACATATAATGACTTTTCCTTGAATATACATCCATTCAAATATTATAACTCAAGTCTTATATCAGGTATTACACAAGATCGTGTAGTAGTTTGTGTACAGAGGTTCTATTTTGGATAAGAGTACCGTATATTTTCACCATTCGTGAATCAAACTTCGATTAGAATAACTCCTAGTAATCAAAATCTGTTTATTGCTCTATTTCAAGTAGCGATATCTACACAAATCTTTATTTATAAATCGTTACAATATAGTAATATAATATATACCTATGTATTCAGATAACTTTTGCTTCTCGTCTTCCTCTATCACAGGTCTCGAACATACACTTTTCAACTTTCTACATATATACATAAACAAGTTCTTAACACGTCTAAAAAATCTACACAAGGCACTAGAACTCCTAGTTTTATTTCTGCTATTTAAGTAATTCAACTGCTTACAGTGGCAGGAGGGAGACTTGGCTACCACAACTGCTTCTGTCCGTCTACTGGTATTGGCCAACTTTTGACACAAAGCTGTAATATCGCTAGGTTTCATTAAGCGCTGTTGGAATCGCGGCTCCTCCAACCTTTCCCTGGTCACAAACACCCACTCACTCTCATACACGTTATCATAATCACTGTGGAAGTTCCTGATAGTGGTAAGAGCGAACACTTGGTTTGTCCCGGGATCTATCAACCTGGTAAACTCCCCGAACCTCTCCGAACTCGATCGGATCTCCCCGCTCCCTCTCTCGGGCTCTCGGGAGGTTTTTTTGAATAATCTTGTGAACCACATCGTGTCCGATCACCAAGCGGTTGCGGCCCGCTTCCTCGAAGGACTTGAAGCGATAGTTTCTCATTCAAACACGTCTGCACCGCACGCGCGCCGTCCGACAACTGACGGATTCGGCACGCGTAGACCTTTAACCCTAAGCCATTATTAATTATTTACACTAATAATTTAACGATAAGACATATGCGTTGCGGCCTTATTGTTTAGTTTATAATTAAATTTAATAATGATAGTTAATGAGTCATTAGTTAACATTTATATGCAGGTTATGTAGTTTGTATTTAGGGTTGTCAACTGTGTTACAACATTGTATTGTACAATATCAGGTCTGTTTAGATAATGTTGGAGAAAAAAATGGTATGATAAAATACTATACTTTCACTGAAATATTTATATTGCAAATTTCGTAGCAAAGCCATCGATTTTTTTTGGTGTTAAATCAAATAAAGCATCAGCACTAATTTACAGCGAAAAAAAGGAACCTAGGCTATCTATCTCATTTATAAAAAAATATACTTGTAATGTAAAAAATGTGTAATGAATTTTAATACGTGAAGTATATTTGATAACAATGTACTATATTTTTTACAGAATATTCAAAAAAATACTATATTTTGATAAAAAAATATTGGCAACCCTAATTGTATCGGCGCGTTTTACTACGGGACAAAATGCGTATGAAGAGCACGCGAGCTGCACGCGTGGACGATAGTACAGTCATCTGATCTGGACTCTACTATGATAATTGTAGACTTATAGTAATAGTGTATCAATATAACAATTAATCAATTAGACAAGGTTTTAGGTGTTTATAGCCTATTAATATATTATTAATTATCCACTAGAGGGTGACTTTATAACAAAACATAACAACAATAAAAAAATACGAAGGACAACTGGGAGAGTTGTAGACTTATATAAAAATCCCAAACATATTTTTTTTTTCTGTATAGATCAAAGTAGGTATGACTTAAGCGTATAACATCTAATGAGTATTTTATTAAGATCAGACGGATTCTTACTATTTTTATACAAATAAAGGCATCTTCTGAATTAACGAAGTCCTACTTTTAAAGCAATATCGGTCACGACTATTTGATGTCTGGGTCCACAGTGCAAATGTTGATTCAACATTAATTTTTAAACTATTATTTCATTAATAGATATGGCGCAGTCGTGTTAAGGTTGTCACTAGCAGATTAATTACAATTATATATATTTTTTATAATGTTGAATAATGCATTGTAACTTATTTATATCAGGGCCTACTGCCTTAGGGTCTAGGGTAAATAAGTCCAGCCGCAGTGAGGTTCCAGGTTTGGTTCCGGGTTTGGTGAGGTTCCAAGTGAAAAAGTCCCGGCTTGGACTAAAAAGTGTTAATGAAATTTTTCAATTTTTTTAACAGTTCGCAGTCACATTTTAGTGTGCGGTGTCCGTCTATAACCGTCGGTTATACACATAATTTAATGTCGATTGTGTATTTATCTGTATGTATGTATATATTTCTATTTTTTCTGATTCAGTTCAGTTGCAGCATTCGTGTTGATAAGAAGTTGAGTTTTAGTATTTTTCTATTTAACGTTAAGTTGTGACTCGGGTACTCCATGGTACAATTCATGTGATAGGAAATTCTATTTTGAGTATGTTTGAGCTCGGCTTCATCACTTACCTAGTAAGGGATCCAGTCGGTCTCGGAAGCTCTTGCTTCTCGCCGCGGCCGCCATTCCCCTTCTGGGTATCGGAGAGTCCCACTCGTTTGGCTCTTCCTTTTCAAACAAATAAGAAGCATAGATTTAGTAACATGCTTAAGTCAGTCAGCATTTTATTTTTAGTCTTATTATACTTGTATTTTAATAGTAAATTTATTTCGGACTTCAAAAATAGAGTTATTATACATTCCTCTTGAATCACTCTATCTATAAAAAAAACCACCAAAATATGTTGCGTAATTTTAAAAATCTAAGTATACGGACACACAGACGGCGGAAAGCGACTTTGTTTTATACTATGTAGTTATACGTGCAAATTTTAAGCTTTTTGATTCCGTGGTATTACAAGTTTGGTTGTCTGTGCTATAAGGAGATACAGACCTATCAGAGTATTCTACAGACATGAATTTCAGCTTAATAACCAAGCATTCATGGCACATGACAAATAGACAGTAAAAAGATAGATTTAGATGTGGGACATACAAGGTTGATAAAATCAAGAGACATCAAATGAAACCTCATATTTAGTGTATAATTTTTGGCCACACAACAAAAATAAGATCAATCGGAGCAATAGTTTAGCCATAGGAATTTTATAAAGTTTTTACTCACTTCGTACACGCTGTACTATCAGCTGATAGCGAGTATGAGGCGGCCGGGGCCATTCACCCCGTACGAGGTTGCCGTTCTCTGTACGAGCCGAACAAAGCAAGATTACATTTTTTCACTATTGAACTTGTTTGAAAAAGTATTTTCGTATACTTGTCGTAAACTTTTTTTAAATAGTTTCGGATTAACTGAAGGCTGTGTGTAGTTTAATTTAATGCGTCTCGCTTTTATCAACCTTGTATAAAAATATTTTAGTTTTGGGATTTAAGTTGGGCTTAGGGCCACTTGTAGGAATTTAATTGTAGGAACAGAGTTCAATATTTAACTCGGAGTTAATTAACTACTTAAGGCTAAATTAATTGTTAACTTGTCTTCCACTTCTAAGAGTTAAGCGCTAGCTCTCGAGTTAACTGTTTAAAATTTTAACTCTGAGTTAGCTTATACTTTATTTAACTCTGAGTTTCTCGCAAGTGTAGTCAAATACTCACAACTTCGTAGAAAGGCGGGCCGCTGGGTGGTATAAGCCCGTCCCACTGGGAGCTGTCCCAGGGCTCTGAGAATACGGTCCCGTCGTCGCTTGCCTGACACAAAATAGCACATTTATACAACTGGCACACATCATCAATACCAATATTATAAAGTTAAATAGTTTGTTATACGTCGTGTATAATCATACAATGACAATAGGAGCGGGTTACGCCGGTGAAACCGCAAGCCAATATGGCGGCAATCGATAATAATGAAGCGAAATATAAATGTCAGTGAAACGAACAATGGAATGAGTCATTTTCCCGAATGAGATTTTCGAGTAAAATTTCTACTGGTTGGCCATTCGTGACTATTGTTTTGGAGTCAATAGCAAGGTCTAAGTACTATAAAAAAAAACAGACTGTCAAAATGGTCAGCCTTCTTTGACAGTTTTGTCAGTGTACGTCGGACCAAAGCCATCACATGACCACATGGTCAAAACAAACCTGTTCGGACAGAGGTCGCAGCTCGTGCACGTTGTCGTAGCACGAGGCCCGCGGCGCCGCCTTGACCTCCTCCGGCAGCTGCGCCGGCTCGGGGTTCAGGCGCAGCTCGGGAAACCTGCAATATTAAATACACATACATATTTCAGCCACAAACCAAGTTCTCCATATAAAAATCAAAATGTTTTTATTCACAATCTATCTATATATATAAAACTCAAACGTGACATAGCCATCTATCAACGCACAGCCCAAACCACTGGACGGCTCAAGCTGAAATTGGGCATCCAGGTAGATGTTACGACGTAGGCATCCGCTAAGAAAGGATTTTTAGAAATTCAATATGAAATAGGGTGTAGAAGTTTATGTGGATTTCTTAGAAATTAAACGCGGGTGAAACCGCGGGGCACAGCTAGTAAAAATATAAAAATTGCTATTTGAACGCCAAAAATTACATCTTCCATGTACTCATGATTTGACAATTGCGAACATTGATATCAAATTTGTATTATCCGTACCGGTACTAGTTCCAAATAAAAGGTACTATCACATTAGGAAATGGTAGGCTGAGGATACCGAGCTCCACATATCACGATTCTTACACACTTACCTTGCTTTTTTTTTCGGGCTTTGGCCCACCACTCGTTCCCACCGCTGCTACTCCTGTGTCGCCAGGATCGACAGCGGCAACCACACTGGACCCTTTGATATGATCGCAGGGAGCCCGAGGGAAAAGCTAAATCTGTCTTGGAACCCGCAACGAATTTAATCAGAAGAAAGTAGGAGGAGTAGGAAGTAATTCCAATTTCCCTCCCTAATCAAAGCGGGAGACAGTACAAGATTGCAATGACTTAAATAAGCCAAGAAGTAGAGAGAGCAGCCAGGTGAAGCCCGGCTACTATGCACCACTTATTGATCACACCTTGCTTGACACACATAAATCTCTTCACATACGCACATACTTCACGCATATTGCGAAGATTCTTGACACCACCTGTGGAGTGTCCCAAAAGGTGCCTACCGCTACAGGAACCTACCTCTGGGCCACAATCTGGTGTACAGTGAGATGCTGCGCGCCGTCGTCCGCGCTGCTCAGGCGACACTCCTGCTCCGCCAGCGACGGGAAGGTGCCGCTCTCGCTGTTCACACAGTCGTCGTTTTTGTCTGTAACAAAACTTTCCATGAAAATCTATACGGGGGAGCAAGCTCTCGAATACAGATTAGCTAGCAATTTTTTCAACATTTGTTCTACGACTAATTTCTGAAAAGAAAAGTTAAATAACAGTAAGTAGTCCAACAAAACTATATATTTATGTGTTATTTTTTCAATGCATGCAAACACCTTATTGTGTACCTATTACCTATGTAATTAAATATTGTAGACCGCGCAAGGTGTGCGTTAAAACTCGAATGAGTTTTTGATTACACCTGATTTGTACAAAATCATAAGTTATTGTATAAGTGTTTAATTAAATAAATAAAAAAAAAACCCTCTTTAAAATTTTTCTTTCGTTCTTGGGCCATTACCTATCTAATTTCTAAAATTAAAAAGACATAAAACTAATTTAAAAATCATCTTCTAGAACGCAAGAAATACGTTTTACTATGACTTACTGATGAATTGCCAGCTGGAATCTACTGCCCAGGGCTGGTCGTTCTTCCCCGAGGGAGGCTTGGCGGCTACACGCGGCGGCTCCACCGGCTTCATCTTTGGCTTGTTCCGCAGTGACACCAGGTTGTCTACAGATGTGGATGTGTTCGGAGATGACGCTGTCAATGGAAGAATATTTTATAAGACAATGGACAAAGATAATATCTTTTAAAATAAGTATAGATATGATGTCTTTCATTATCAATATAATCCAAAATTTACTAGTTTACTAGGTATTTTTGTTTTTTTCGTTGTTCAAAGTCATCAAAGCTCTATGATATCCTAACATTTTAGTGTTTAAAGGACAAATAAACAAAATAACCAAAAATTCACATCATTTAGATGAAATTAAAATATTTGCAATTCAATTCGTGTGCATGGGAAATTGTTGAAAACACGATGATGACGAGATGTCTATTACTTAATTTTCGTGTACCTTTTCAATTATTTGAGTTTCAAATCTAAACAAATTTTAAAACACTTCTTTTAAAAACTACTCTTGATTATTTGGCATGAAATAGTTACTGTATTCTCAATAATATTTGTATACGTACGAGAGAGTTCCTCAATGCTATGCATGTCTCTCAGAGGGTAGTACGGATGATTTTGACTAGGCGGCTCCGAATATCGCTGAGAGAGATTCATCCCGACTCGCAGTAGCTTTCTACGCTGGACAGGTTGCATAGCGGCCTGTGAAAACAAAACAATTCAATATTAGAAAGGATAGGAAAGAGGGCAATGTACGTATAACATCTATGCGGATGTCTATGGGCGTCGGTAATCATGAGAATTGTACGACTGCTTCTTTGCCCGCTTATACAATAAAAAAATTACTTGATGAAATCATAACTTATGCAATTGAAATTCATATGCATCAGAATTACGCAATATAAAATACGCAAAATACCTACGCTAATACATACTAGATTTCTAAATACTAAATTATTTATCTTAATCGATAATTTAATAATTATGACATATTATACAGTTGCTTTTGATTAGTACTTTGCAAGGATTATACAATTTTAATTATCTAAAATTACAAGACTTTCAAATCAAATAATTACATAACCTAAAACTATTCTAACTTGTATATTTTAAACGTTATTATACTAACTTCTTTCAGAGCATCAACAGGATCAGCGTAAAATGGACTCCCAGCGGTGTCTTTTCCTGACTCATCTCCGTTCTCCTTAAAGCAGTCTTCCATTTTCACAGTCTCCATACTTTCTGTGGTATGTTTTTCACGATTCTTCAACGCGGCTTCTATTTCCTCTGTTAGTTTCTTGTTTATGTTCAATGATATATTGAGTTTATCTGGTCTCACTGGTACTGTATCTCCTCTACTGTTGGTAGTCGCTATTATTTCGTTGGATTCATTTAAACTTTTCTTTAGTGAATTATCTGAATTTTTCTTGTCATTTATAGACTCCGTAGAATTAACCGCCATGTTTTCTTTTTCCAATATGGATTGATTACTTTTAGCTGCGCTCAATTTTGCTACAAAAATAATTGAACATTATGGACATGTGATAGCAAATTATGCAATCCTGAGGG
>LUGF01000843.1:29752-41096 GCA_001625245.1 Calycopis cecrops
AGTTGACGAACGGAAATCAACGTTAACGTTACGTTGACGGAAAAACCGTCAACGACCCATCTCTAGTAGGATAATATAACATTATTTTCATAAGTGCCGTCTTATCTGCGCTAAGAAAATCGCGTGAAAAAGCAAGCGGAAAATAAAAATCGCTGGTAGTATCGCCATTAAACTTTTCCAAGTGGATTACGGGTAAAAAGGGAAACTTTTTTAATATGGGAGCAACTCTCTGGAGGGCTTTAGTACCATAATACCTGTAATGTATATGGGCATGGGAATGGTGTTGGAAATGTTCCTTGTACTAATTAAAATGTATTCTCGCATGCAAATAACCTTCTCAAATACTGTTGGTTTAGTGGTGAGAGTTTCGCTGTAGGAAGGATCTATTTGAATTATAGATTGTATTGCGTTTATGCTTTTCTTATTTATTAGTAAAACTAGTTTTTTTTTTTTTTTAATGATATAAGGGGGCAAACGAGCAGTTGTAGCCATTTTCATGACTACCAACGCCCATAGACATCTACATAGAGAATATACAGATGCGCTGCCCCCCTTTCTCCTTCCACCTCCATGGGCCACCGGTTACTTACACACCGCACGAAACGCGACAGCACAGCTGTCACTTCACGCCGGTCTCGTGTAAGCGAGAGGTACCTCCCCGGTCGTGCCGGCCCAATTCGGCTGCATGCAAGCATGCAGTGTGGCACTACCTCTTACTAAAGTACCTCTTAGTAAGAGGCTGTGCTGCATTGCAGTAGATATGAACAGGTACGACTTACACATGATACTGTCGTGACGGCTATGATGTCGCGTCTCGTGCGGTTTGTGAGTAACCGGTGGCCCATTAGAGGGGAGGAGCAAAGGAGGGCAACGCATCTGCATAACTATTATGCAGATTTCTATGAGCAGCAGTCACCTATGGGTCAAATGGCTCTGACTGCTCGTTTGCTCCCTTATACTATAAACTTCAAAGAATGATCATCGTAAAACAGTAATTATGTTCATAAAGCCAAGTACCTACGTATTGCATTGTTTTATTCAATTGTCCTATTCATGGCTTTTGTCTCACTATCAATGGCAAAATGGAAGCTCGGATTGAAGGCTATTGACCCATTATTCCGTACAAACCGGTCCCGAGAACTGCAGCTTTTCATTTTTCCGTGGAAATTCGAATTTGCGAAAATAGTATCGTGAAAAATATTACTAAGCGATCTATGTTTCAAATTCAATAACCAGTTTATAGGTATACTTTAAGGAAGAAGTTATTTAGAAAAGGAAAAATACAAAGAAGGTAAAAATTCACGTTCTAATCTAGACCAAAATCATATAAAAGAACCATAGTATTATTATTATGAATTATTATTATTAAGCAAAGAACACACATTTGCCAAAAACTGTCGTGGAATATTTTTTTAAGTGCTACTATTTTTAAAGCATAGGGGGTAAACGTATTAATAAACGTAAAGTAAACGGGTTATTAAATGACATTCAACAAAATTGAGTAGAACAGCTATAACATCGAATAGTTATTAGCTAGTGAGGTGATAACTCAGCACCAAATGTAAGCGTCATTATCATCAGCGAAAGGACGTTCACTATTAGACTTAATCCTCGAATTCAAAGTAAAGTCACTATTAGACTTAAGCCTCTAATTCAAAGTAAAGTCACTATAAGACTTAAGCATCTAATTCAAAGTAAAGTCACTATTAGACTTAAGCCTCTAATTCAAAGTAAAGTCACTATTACACTTAAGCCTCTGATTCAAAGTAAAGTCAATATTAGACTTAAGCCTCTAATTCAAAGTAAAGTCACTATTAGACTTAAGCCTCTATTTCAAAGTAAAGTCACTATGAGTCTTAGGTAAACCTCTAATTCAAAGTAGTCACTATTAGACTTTAGCCTCTAATTCAAAGTAAAGTCACTATTAGACTTAAAACTCAAGCCTTAAATGAATGCGACAAGATGAGGTCACGAGCCACTTGCAGCCAGCGGTTCCTCGTGACTTTGACCAGGTCTTCGTTCCACTGGGTAGTGGGCTGTCCACTATTTCATCTTCCGATGCTGGTACTAGAGAACCTATCATCCCCGCCGGCTATTATTCGCATGTTCATCGAGCGTGTTTAAATAATTACAGTATACAAGCAACGCCCTTACGTTCCACCTGCCCTCTAATGTGTAGTGAAATGATTGTTAGGAAACAGTAACAACATCGATGCGATAGCTAACTTTACAGCAATAATATTTAGAAGATCGTCAAATATATCCTACGATATTAATACAAATGGGAAAGTTTTGTAAGTTTGTGACTCTTGCTAGCGAAAACGGATTAAATATACAAAAAAGAATATGATTCCATTAGGGTAGAATTTAACAGGCCGAATCCGCGGGGCACAGGTAGTTCACAGTAATTCCTTCAGAATCTCTTGATTCTTCGTCGACGCTGTATCCAGGTCAACGTGCAGTAAAGCGCGCTCCACTCGTATAATCCTCCGGTTAAGAGCCTCCAGCCTACAGCTTTTATTCGCGATCCATTCAAGAGAGCAAGACTGAATGGATTTGTTTAACTAAGCTCAATGCTGCGGGCTTTTATTAAAAACTTAATCCAAAAAAAGAGTAGAAAAGCTATATTTTTTTCGAGCTAGATATAATTTATGTCTGTTAAGATGATATTACATAACACTTGTAAAAAAAATTATTAATTAAAAGATCTGCAATCCTATTTTTTTTTAAGAAAACGGCTAAGCCTATCGATATCACTATTTAAAACTAGCCATGAACCATTAGTATGAATGGAAGTTCATAGTCTTACATATTTACTAAATACAGAAGCATTAAAAATAAAGTCTTTAATACATTCTAATGTATTACTTAGCCAGTCACTCGCCTCATCAAGACGAATCTAACGACACCTATGTCAAGTCAAGAAGTCAAGAGTCATATACACATCAGAGAGACAGACTTCTGAGAGATGGTAGCTGAGGCAAATAAGCAGACACTATAGTGAAGCCTTCGACATTACTGAAGAATTAAAAAAAAAACAAACCTTACTTTTTAAAATTCGAATATTAGTTTACGAACGCGTACCTTCTAAATTCGCGCACAAAAAACCCAGACCAAACAAAGCGTGTACGTGGAATAAATAAAAACTGGAATCAACGGCCCCCGTTATTGGGCCATAAATTAATGGTCTGCGGCAAACAACGAGCCACGGCACTGGCAACATTTGCACGGCGCATGCACGTGCACCGTGCAATCCATATAACGTTAATTGAAACACAATAAATCCAATACATTTCGTTGTTTCCGGAAGCTGCCATTTTGTTTGTGCATGAACTAAACCTTCAGTAAGTTTTAGTTAGTTTATTCTCGGATTAGCTTCAATATTCATCACATGAATAAATGTGTTACATTTATTCATTTTAGTAATTTCATTCCAAACTTGAAATTAGATTTTGTTGATTTATGTCAATGGTACGTTCATTTTAATTTTTAATAATGAACATTCACATCTATAGCTTTGTTGTATGTATATATTTTTTTAATAAAATACCTAGCAACAGCCAGAATTTTCAAGGGAGTTCACTGTGCTCTTGAAAGTTCAATAGAGGCACGTGAAACAATAGTTTGATCAACCCTGAATTAGTGCATCCGAAATTTGTCTATAAAAGCGATCTATAAGTATGGAATCCAATTAGAAAGTTTACAAAATAATTTGCGGGGCAAAAATATTGACAAATTTACCTAATGGGTGATATCGCTAGAAGACACTGAAAAAATGTTCAAAAGCTAAAAGAAAAAAAAGTAACAGATAAAAAATCTAAAGATGAAGATTCAAAAAAGGAAAGTAAAAAAAATACGCCCAGGAATAAAATGATACCCCATGCATTGCAATTGCAACTGAAAGTATAAGAGTTTTCTTTGATTTCACTTTCTAATAATTTAAAAGTAGGCACTTGAACACCTAACAGCACAGCGGTTAAATGGAGAAAATAATAAACACATACATCTGGTTTTCTTCATATTTACTTTCACAAAATCATTATAGGTATGTGACATGGAATATAATTAGAGACATAGGTACCGTATGCGATATAAATATGGGATCAACCAGTTGGTTAGATTGGAATTATTCCTTCATCGAGTTCCATTCTGCACAACCAGTTGGTCCGTTTAGTTGATCAAAGTGGAAAGAGTGGTTTAAATTTAGCTGTCATATAAGGAACCAGCTGCGCCCCGCGGTTTCACGCGCGTAAATTTCGTTCCCCTGGAATATAGAAAATCATCCCGTGGCATCCTATAGGAACAATTTTTCGGGATAAAACTATTCTATGTGTTAATGCAAGTTACTATCTACATGTGTGTGTGTATTTCATGAAAATCGGTTCAACAGTTTTTGCGTGAAGGAGTAACAAACAAACAAACACAAACTTTCGCATTTATAATATTAGCAGGATATGACGGTTTATTTAGAATAGGCGATAAAACTTGGAGCTGAAGCCATTTTTGTGACTACCTAGACATAGAACTGCTTTGCCCTCTTCCCTCCTTAATTATCCAACGGAAACTCACACCCCGTACGTAACGAGACTGCACTATTCCTTAAAAATTTTGACAACGGTTCAAAAGGAGATTACTAGTTGTGTGGATGTCTGTGGGCGTCGGAGTCCCTAATAAAAAAACATCAAATAAATAGGTTAAGTTGTGTATCATCATCATCATCATCAGCCTATTGCAGTCCACTGTTGGACGTAGGAATCTCCCATAGCATGCCACTGGCCTCGATCTTCGGCTGTCATATTTTGCTATGTCGGGTATACAATAAGTAATCATCACAGCATAATCAAACCAGAAACTTTTGATGATGTAATAACGAGGCGTATAAAAATTGCAAAAGTTTAAATTGAAAAGCAAGTCCGGGAGCTACGCCAACTTATTACGGATAAGTGTCGCAAAGATCGCCCTAATAGACAGGGGGACTCGGTTTTGTGGTGATCCTACTAAACATTTTTCTACCTATAACTTGAATATATAAGAATTATTATTATATTTTGCTGCCTTTTTATATTATATAGAAGAAAAGGTGTTGGAGCCTTTGGTTACTAAAGTCGCCTTTCGTATCTTCCTTCCGCCCAATGGGCCACCGAAAATTATCAAGCCACACGAAGCGCGACAGCGTAGTTGTAACTGTGACTTTATCTATCACTTGATTATGTAACCATAAGCAATTCATAACTGACACTACCTCTTACTAAAAGTTTTATTTATAGATATAAGATAACACTAAGCCCCGAAAAATTTATGGCACTAGGTGTAGGTGAACCCATCACAATGTCTACTACAAATAAAATAGAATTACAACACATAAAAATAACCAAAACCTCCATTCGAAACCTACTAAGAGTATAATGGCGTAGCAATTTGGAGTGTTTAAACGTCTATAATAAATGCGACAATCTGGAAAATTAATTAGCGGATCGGCAACAATAACTGTACCGCCATGAATCATGGAGGCTGTAGGTGTGAACAATGGCGTGCTGTAGCACCGACGATGGTGTGGATTTATGGCCAAACTTGGATTGCTATTAGTTTTTGGTGAATGCGGTATGTATGGCGTTAATTTTGTGGCGTGTGATACGCAGTGCTTATGGTGTATTAATATTACATTCCTACAACTAAGTAATATTATTTATGACATGTAATATTAAATGTAGCTTAATATTCTGTTCATTAGTAAAATGTGAAGATTTGTATGTATTCAAGACGATAAAGTGAAAATGAAATTTGGCTAAAGTAATGAAAGTGTCAATTTCATTCTCGTATTTCCTTCATCATCATAATTAGGAGCCAGAAAACGACCATCACTGGACATAGTCCAGTATAATAGTAGTAATTAATAACACTACTTAATAAATGTTATTGTTATGTATATAATTAAAATCAAATGACAGACAAACTAATTAATTAATTAGATATATTTTGACATCACCAGTAAAAAAGATACATTTTCAAAAGCAAGATACTTTAGCTCGCCTTTACCAATATTTATTATCAAATCCTTATTATCAAATCCTTATTATCAAAATACAAGGAAATCAAAGGGCTCGCTCTTTCCGTGCGTTTTTATGCTATTATAACTAGCAGACGCCCGCAACTTCGTTTACGTGAATCCTTTTTTTTATAGGAGTCTGTTAAAAAATAGTATGTAGCCTTCCACGCTAAATGGAGTAACTAATACTAAAATATTTTTTAAAATCGGACCAGTAGTTCCAGAGATTAGCGCGTTCAAACAAACTCTTCAGCCTTATATTATTAGTATAAATGTTCTTCATTCTGTATACAATACAGGCAGCGTTATGTCAAGAGCAACTGTAAATTAATATGTAATGAAGCCATTACGTTAAACTTTCGAAGCGAATATCATAGAGAGCACCCATGAGGCACGGAGTACTCCAATCTGTGACACAGCTGTGCTGACTCATAAAAATATACAACTCTTGACTTTTAGTGGCGCATAACAGTTTACTCGTCGACTTCGGTAAGTGCGAAGTGGTCACACGTGCTGTGGAACTGCAAATGGCCGCTTCGCCCGCTAAGGGAGCGGGGAGCACCTGCGACCAACTTTTGCTGGGGTATAATTAGGGTAATGGTCATAATGAGGGTGTGTAGATATGATGAGGGATTTGGTGAATTGCAACATGATGTTATGTGAGTTTAGAAATTTCTTGTGATAAAATCTGTATCGGCAAAATGAAATCCAAAAAATAGACCTGTGAACTGTGTTTGCCGTAAAAAGCAAGGCAAAATCTTTTGAAAACTTTTCTTAATCTTATTACTTTTTGAATTAAGAATTAATAGTTATAATAAAAATAGTAATTTAGTGATGAAATAATAATACTTACGAGATTGTTTCTCAAAGTATGTAACAACTTAATTTTCACAAATATATTGCAATATATTGCATAAAAGTTTATAAAATATAAAATAATAGACATTTAAGGCAATTTAGTTGTACGCATACGAAGGACAAACACATTGAAGTAATTTAAATATCAAAACCGTGAGAATTAGGACACGGTTCCACGACTAAGCCTTAAAACTTTAATTAAACCTCGAATTTTTTCACTCGCAAAAGAATTCAAAAATCCGCGGTCGCACTGCAAATTGGGATTTCAAAAAGTTTTCATACCTCGCCCGCACAAAAACCTAACCGCCAATATTTGGTACGTGCCGGGAATACGACAAACTTTTAACGACCCCGTATCGCGTGCAGACCAAATAATAACTAACCAAAACATGGATGCAAAAATGGACCTTGCAAACTTATAACAAACTTGGACCCTTTAGATTCTCAAGTTCAATCAAAGAGAGCAAACAGCGTTTGTGGTCCAGGCGGGGGGTGGGAGGGTAAATGCAGCGAGATGACTCACACAGGGTGGTTAAAATCAATAAGTCGGGTCGCTTCCACGCGCCTCCAAATGTCAGTTTTATGAGCCTACCCCATAATTATTTAATTTAACGCATCGGCGAATTTCCATTTAAGTGATAGTTTGCTAATCGAGTGAAATAGAACTCTTGTGAGGATTTATTTAGTTTGTTTTGTAAAATAAATTATTAGAAATGCAGTAATTTTATAATGATTTAATACTTTGTTTATTTTATCTATTTAATGAGTGATTCAATAATCGAGAGTAATGATATTTCATAATTCCTTGGACACCAATGAATTAATTTTATGTCAAAGTACAGTAAGTATTTATAAAAATAATATCAACGTAAATCAAATATTGAACACAAAAAAGTGCCTTGATTTGAAATTGATGCCTGCAATCAAGTAATCCTCATCAAGTAAAAAAGGGGCCCAAAACAAGTCTTTTGATCGTTCTAAGATACAAACTATCAATTTTATTTATAGCCTAAATTAATAGCATTCGTGGAAGATGTATGAGGCAGACTCAACCTGTGCTTCAAGTAACCTTCAATTACAAAAAAAAATGCAATTTCGATAATGACATTTGATAAAAATAAGTGCCTCTTATACTACATTTAGGCCGACGTCAAAAAAACTGCCACAAAAGCATATCATATACGCTCATATTTCGTAGCAATTATTTTAAAAGCACTGCAGCATGTAGCGGAAACTGAGACCCTGGATGCAAATGGCGCCGTTTTTTGCGCCGATTAAGTTCCCCGGGCTCCAGGGCTTCAGGGGGAGCCGGAACTGACAGGGACCAGCCCGATAATCGCTCTGTTGACAATAGAAGCAATTAAATGATTCAACGCTTCTGCAAAAATGGAGGTTGAAGATTTCGGTATTGTTTGAGGCAAATTGTTGTGTCTATCTTTCGTTCACATTTCAACAAATTTAGAGACAGTTCAGTAGTGTTGCAGAATTCACCAACTACTTGAATAGTGTAATATTCGTTTACACTATTCGAGTAGTTGGCGAATCACTCAGCGAAATTCTCTCGGAGTTTACTATCTAAAAAATAAAAAAAAATAAGGGAGTGAATTCACGTGAAAAACTGTCCCTTGAATTTAAGTACCTGCTCTCCACTCCAGCATCATGTTCGTTTGAGTAATCTCCAGTCTGTCCCGTCAAACTGTCATAACTGATTGACAGTTTTTTTGATCGCAGAGCATTCTCTATACTATTCCTTGAGTATGCAAACTTTATATACCAACCAAATTCGTCCTACAAATATATCACACGCACACTACATACTACATGTATAAAATACACAAACATGTATATTGTATACAATTCCTAGCTAATATTACAGCACTAGAATGAATAGCCTCTAATATTGTCTTCAGAAGCTTACACATTCAGTATACGGGCGATAAATTGTAAAATCGCTTTAATATAAAGCATGTAAATGTCGTGGCGAAACGTGTAACGGCCAACCCCAAATTCTAAGTAGTCCACATGTCGTTTGCGTCCCACGAGAGGCAGTTAACTCGGAGATCAGGTCTCTAATTTGAGGGTTAATTGTCAGTCCAATGGTCGTAAGTGTCATGTAATGAATATAACGCCTTTAGCCCTTTTTGCGGGCTCACTTCGGTAATAATGGAATTGTGTGGTCGCGTGGCAAATTTTAGTACGATTTAACGTTACCGAATTGCGTAATTGAATGTACTTTGGTAGTTTATTGAGTTTGACATTATTAATGGTTTTTGACTGTTATACTGTGTTGTTATTTTACTAGTAATACTAGTACTAGTAGCAATAGTAAACGTTTGCAATTGTCAGTTCCATGGTCGTAAGTGTGTAATGAATATAACGCCTATAGCCCTTTTTGCGGGCTTACTTCGGTAATAATGGAATTGTGTGGTCGCGTGGCAAATTTTAGCACGATTTAACATTACCGAATTGCGTAATTGAATATACTTTGGTTATTGAGTTTGGACATTATTTATTAAATGTTTCTGATTAACTGTTATACGGTGTTATTAGTTTCACTGTTGTGGTCTTTTAGTGTTTTAATGAAATGATTTAGATATATTAAACTAAGTTTAATTAATTGATTAGAGCAGTAATTTTGGCGATAAAAATTAATTGGATAGCCTGAAAGCTAAATAATTAATCGATTTTATGCTTATCTCATAATATCTAACTTACAAGAATATGATTATTTTCTTATAGTTTGTGCAATGGTGTTTCGGTCATTGTTTTAATGTCGTGTTCTCAGGCAAACTGTGTTTAGATAAAAATATTATTATACATTAAATAATTATTCAGACTTTTTAGTTCACATGTTTGCATTTATCCTATCAGTTATTGAATAGAACTCTAGAATCTATAGTAAACCACTGAAATAGACATTTGGACAAATAACCAGACATATTTTTGCACACGCAGAATAAAAAACTCCACAAACAAGTATCGCTTGGAGATAAATAAGATTTTTAAACCATCAGAAATTTCAATTCTTGGCTTCAACTATAAAACGAGTATAGAATACAATGTTTTAAGTCAACATTTTACATGAAATAGCTAGGAGTCATCACGAAGAAAACATTTCTCAAGCCAAGTCTGGGTTCGGTAGGCTCTCAAGCACTCACAAAGCTACACCCGCAATTGACTGGAGTGTAGCGCCGAGTGCTTTTGTCACGGTCTAAGTGCATCCCGAGTGCAGCCGTCGCGTTTTGTGCGTAAATATTGTCACAGCGAGGCCGAAAATGAAATGAAGTGTAAACCTTTTTCGAAAAGAGATATTCTACGAACGAGCTTTTTTTTTATAGCATAGGAGGCAAACGAGCAGTTAGGTCACCTGATGTAAAGTGAACACCAACGCCCACAGACATCCGTAACACAGACAGAGATCTAACAGATGCGTTGCCGACCTTCGAGGAAAAAATAAGCTCTTTTCTTGAAGAAGGTCGTATCGGTCCGGAAATACCGAGCTGTACATTATTAATGCTGACCAAATATTGTAACATATAAATATATATATTAAACACTGCTTTACCTTAATGACACTAAGGATTTCAAACGGAACACTCGTGTCATTCAACCGAACAAGGTCTACATCAACATCTCTGTAGGGAACCGCCCTTACATTTTGCCCTTCGAGCCGGATATGAACCAGCGACCTATAGATATTTTAAGTGTTATGGGGTATATAGTCGTTGGCTTTTGATGACCGCCGACAACCATAAACAACAGATATATCGATTTGAAAATTCAAATGGTCCACCGGAAACTCAAAAAGCGCGCGAAATGCGACAGCATTCGTTCACTGTACGTGAGATGTAAGTTATAACTCTCCTGATCGTGTATTTAATTATTATAGTATTTAATAAAACACTATACAATTTACGTACGCCCATAGACATCCGCTTAATATCTAGGCAGATGCGTTGACCTCCTTTCTTCCTCACCACCCTATGGACCAGCAACTCATAACGCACTAGAAACGCTACAGCATATCTATCATTTCTGTCGGAACGGCCCTACTGCACTATTTCTTACTTATCTGTGGTTGAATATGCTTAGCACTAGACTATGAGGCAGAAGTATAATTATTATTCTACATCCAACATCTGAGAAACTATTTGTTTTGTATTAAATTGCAATTAATATCAATCGCGCGAGGTCAACTGTTTCACCATTCAGTATGTCATCAATAATCATCATCACTGTGCATTGTAATCTCGTGATAGGTACCTAAGCATTTTTTTGATTTTGAATCCCTAGTCGGACGATATTTTTTAATTTTTTCAGTAACAGTCGGAAGTTACCTAGATAAGTGGGCCAAAATTCTTTTCTACGCCTAAAGAGAACACAAATTTACTAAAAAAAAAAGTTTTATTTTATATTTTATTACATTATATTACCAACACA
>LUGF01000843.1:53052-66798 GCA_001625245.1 Calycopis cecrops
CCCAGCGAATGGGACCAGCCAATGCCGGAGGTCCTCCACCCGTCCCTCTGAATCAGCAGATGGCGGCGTGGATTCGGACGACCGGCGTGGTGTGCTCTGTTGGAGCATTGGGACCAGGGGTAAGGATGGGAACCTGACCCAATTGCACGGTTCCAACGTGGAGTTAGGGACTGTTCAAAGGAAGCCGGACAGTCCCTAAGGAGGAGGAGTCTGGCCCTTCCACCGAGGCCAGCCTGTCGCTGGAGGCGCCCTATTGCTTTCAGATCCGGGGCCCTCCAATCACAGCGGCTGAAGGCACCCGCAGGGGTTTAGTCGGTAGGAGCAACCCAGTTGTCGAGCCCGACACTGTACCCGGTTGAGCCACCCGGGCTCCTGGGTAGCGTGCGTAAAGGCATTCCCGTGCGTCAACAAAAAAAAAAAGGAACTCATGCAATGCATGGTACCTAACACCGGTTTTCAACCTCACCAGTCGGCGGCTTGTCGTGTCTACCAATCAGTAAGCGAAATCTAAGTAAAAAAAAAAAAGATGTCACCAAGTTTCATCAGAAGCCTCCATACAGCGTCGCTACCGACAGGTAACGTAAATCAAAACTCCCGCACGTCCAGCTGACAAAGGCCCGTCATAACTCCGGTCCAGCGTGGTGGTGACACTCAATTTATTTTTGAGGGTGACGCCTGGTAACGAGCTCATTGTGACCCCGCACCCGTTATTAATTATACGTCACCGAGGCTTTCGTTAAATGGTCATTTAAAGTAACCGTTTAAATATATTTTGAATTTTACAAACTTTAACAGACAAGGGACTGACGTTTACTTAAGTAAATACCGTACATCAATCCTACTAATATTATAAATGCGAAAGTTTGTAAGGATGTTTGTTATTCTTTCACACAAAAACTACTGAACAGATTTTCATGAAACTTTACAGTAATATAGCTTTCATACCAGAATAACATAATAAGTTAAAATTTATAGGGCTTTTTGAAGTCCGAAATCCACGCGGGTGGTCAAATCCACTCCTAGTAGAACTATATTAGACAAGGGAGTGTCGTGAATAAAACTTAGCTTGTTGACAGTAAATCTTAAGATGCAATGCATTAAGCCATCCAATTTGGGGCTCAAATATTCGAAAGTTGTTCAATAAAATTTAAGATAAATACTATTGAAATAAATAAATCACGTCATAATACCATCTTCATGCCACATTGCTTTAGAGTTGGAGCTATCTCCGCTAGGCGCTATCCATAATTTATAAGTCTTGTGTTTATCAACATCCAATGTTTTGTTTGTACTTGATTTGAAGATTGCATTTTATTTGTAACAATGAAAGTAAATTGTTTAAATATTTCACCTTCACCTTTCGATTATTAGTTATCTATTCTGTAGCTGTAAAATAACCGAGAAAGCATTAAAATATCTAAACGAATTGTAATAAAGTCTGTTACATAGTGTAAGGGGCAGTGCCTATTTTATTATTTTACATTATTTTTTTCATGCATATTGCGATTAACTTATTCCCACCTGTTATATCAATCCACGCAAATTACTAAGACATTTAAATATTTATAAACGTTAAGTGAAACGCTAAGTTATTATGCATATTAAGTTCTTTATAAGCTGGCATTACCTTACACGGAGTAAAAGGCCGGCTACACCTACCCACGTCGTACATTAATGCCATGGGACTGACACCGACTGATAGCTTTCATCATTAATAACCAAAATGTCACAATTTGATGCCACCGAAGCGTGGGATGTGCTTAAGTTGCGCCAAGGTAAGTTACCAATTTGATTAATTAAATACATAATACAAAATAGACGTTATAATCTATGATTAATGATTAGATTTTAATCGTCCACAACTAAACATAGGCAAACATAATATTTAAATTCGAATTTATGTTGTTTAGCATAAAGAGTATTCGGAGTCATAGCGACATCTATCCTTTCATAGTTATGCAGTTGTGTAAGCCTTCGATCCCATATAAAGTTAACTCACTAACAAACTGCAAACCCGAAAACATAGTCATTATTTTTATTATTTTTTATTTTTATTAGATAGAATCTATGCTGAGACAGGTCAGTGCAGCTTCATCGATATGAGAGGCGAGCACACTGGGGAGCTCAAGCCTGTGTATTTGTGGTCGATAGGGGGACAGACCCCCCCTTCTTTCCCAGCTACTGGGAGAAGGCAAACCGGACTATTGCGATTAATAGGTTATACTATTATTATCTTGGCCGAGGACAGCGGGTGTCCTCCTCTCCCCACCTCTAACGGAGGGGAGCAGCTCACGCGCGGTGCCAGCTAAAAAGTGGCCGACACGGGTCTTGAGCTAGAGGAGCTCTATGAGCTATCATGACTGGGGGGTTTATTATTATATGATCGCAATATATGTCTTGTGTGCGTGTGTATGTCACTGAACTCCTTCTAAACGGCTGGACCGATTTTGATATTTTTCACGTGTGTTGAAAGGGATTTGAGAATGGTTCGGATTCACAAATCAACCCGGCAGACGGCACTGCAATCCTATTACAGAATTTAAGAGGGTGAAACCGCGGGGCATAGCTAATATATTATGAGAGCTAGAGGCACCTCCCCGATCATGCCAGTTGCGCAAGCCTCTTGCATATGAGTATAATTTTAAAACAAACAAACTCACGCATTATACATACATACACATAAATATATTTCTCCACATTGTGTATATTCTGTCGAATTAATATTAAGCGCGAGTTAATAGCAGGCGCAGCAGCTGTGCAGGTAATTAAGCGGTTAGCATGGTAAATAATAAATATATGTTAGTATGTTGAGCAACCCGCTGGTTTTGCCGCTAAGTACAGCCTCGTTGATTATTACTTAATATATACCGTAGATTGTATTTAGTTTCCCGTATTGTTGTTGATATTAATTATAATCACAAATAATCTCAGAAGTGGCCAACCAATGTGAACCAGCAAGAACTTGGCACCTTTCTTATAACAAAGAGACCAAAAGAGTAATTGGAGTCATAGGTTGACTATGCATAATTATTATTCAGAGATTTTGCTCTCCTTCCCTCAAACTCTTCAATTGGCTAGTGAAAAATTCGTATAACTTCAATGTAACCATGTCGTCACCTCTTAATCAGCTTGTACTTAAATGAAACTCCTCACCTAACATTCAAAAACAACCAATCCAAACCAAAAATTCACAATTAATATAGTACAGATGTATTTGAAAATATATCACAACACACAAATAAAAACACAAAAGCAGAAGCTAAAACTGTTTACGGGGGACCAAATAAAAAACAATCCAATCATACCGTTTTCATTACCGGCATTCCACAAAAACGAAAAGGCAACACGGAACCCTTGTTTCTTTGTGTGTACGGATTATATTTATTAAGTCAACTCCGGTGCTTCGTTTGGCATTGTTTGTCGTAGGCGGCGCACATACGTAATGCCGGCTTCCTCCTCGTTCCGTATATCGGATAACCTATACGTACATACATAGGAATTCCTTTGGCGGTTGGTTTGTGATATTAAATAGCTGCGGTCTCAATTAACAATGATCACTATCATTTGTTATTGAAGTGTATAACGGTTAAAAATCTGTCCATTCAAACTGATTCAGTATTACGTCAAAGAATAACAGACATTTTGATAATTATGATCTCGTATTTATCATTAGGTAAACAATGTAGATTCTAAATCGCAATAACTAAGAAAATCACAAAAAAGCCAAATTATATTTAAGGTATGGAACCTAAGGAGGTTATATAAATAGCTGTGTTGTTCGTATATCCGTATTCTATCAAGCCGCAATGTGTAAACCTTAAAAATGTAAAAACTTGAGCCTTTGATAGGCCATCGACCTTATCCTCTCAATCGCTCCCATCCCGCATATTTTAATATAATTTTTACGTGTATTGTTTGTTTAGCAGGGGATGAAGGATGTTTACGAAGCGTCTTAAGTTAATTTGGTTGTTTACTCGCCGTGCGACCAGCTGCTACACTACGCTTTCACCTGAGACTCCTGATATAGACGTAATATTCAGATTAAGGAAGATTACTCTTGAAGGTAGATTAATACAGACTGTTTTAGCTAAGCAAAAGCTTAAAAGAATGTGCTGTTTAGTACAGATTTATAATCAGTGAATCTCCTTTGCATTTAATTTTGTTTCGTCTAATTTTGCAAAATAAGATGTTTTAATTTAATTATAAGGTATGGTGGAGTATACCTATCTGTATTGATAAACCAGCTTTAAAAATAAAGATTTAAAATTGTAAGATTATACAAACTTGTCTCTCTTCATTAACAGGCTTTATATTTTAAGATGGGAAAAAAATCGAGGTGACAATTGAGACCCTAGAGATTTGTGCATTTTTTTAACACACAAGCCGCTCGCATTAATTTGCCCTATTATTTTTTTATCTAATAAAAATATTATAAGCCACCAGTGTTTAAGAGGAAACACGTAAATATAAAAGATGTATACCTAAATGAGTGATCGAAAACGGTCGTATTAAATGTAATTTTAGTTAAAAAATGGAAATAGTGTAAAAAAGTATATTATTTAACAAAACTATAACATGAATTTCCTTTAAGAAGTGACAATATATTCCACCAACTATATAAAAGATGTATTCTTAGCTGAAATAGGTAGGTAGTTAGCAAAGGACTCATCGATTCAAAGGTTGTTTTGACGCGGACCTTACTCTCTTGTGTGTCTACACTAGTTTTTCTCTGTGCATTGCTAAGCATTTCATTTTTGAACGCGCGTATGAATCGCGTTACATCTATCAACCAGTATGGAAGCTAGATAAACATAATGTTGAGATATGAAGCGAATAGTGGATGCGACTTGAATATCGTCGTACTCACACATCCGTCACAAAGGACCGCATCAAATATCGCGTTATAGAATTTAAATATTTTATATGTAAATCGAAATGCTCCTAGAATATTGTCATTGCAGTTGAAGTAAATGGGTCTCGAGTGTTCTTCGCATGTGACAGTCTGTTATTGTGTGACTCATCGGATATGAAAGAATCTATTATGGTTCGGTCATACAAAAATATTATAACACATTATCTTACGATATTTGAAAGCGCAGCTACCATTTCATGTTAAATGTGTCAAAACTTAGTATGTGCTATAAGATTGTGCTGCTCATATTAATAGCTCTAATACTGATAATTAGATATTAATGTCCGGATGTAGCATCCATATTTATCAAACATTTAGCATTTACTTATTGTTTTCCTATACCTCCAGGTAACAGGTTGCTGCGAACGGGTACCGTGGTACAATTATGTATTTATGTCATGAACAGCAACTCATTACCCCACTTTGTTTAATCCCTATTCATTGTCAGTTGTTCCAAAGTTATAAAGAAATGTTAAAACGTCGCTAATTAGCTCTCATTGGTTCGGTTCACAACCAGTTCTCGTTATATAACAAACAAAAAACAACGGTACAAGTGCCCTGCGGTACGCCAATTAAAATAGCTCGTACGATGCTATAGAACAAAGTTCGGTCGGTGACGTTGAAAAGCACTTGAATGGGATTGATAACGGCCACTTGCTGCACTTGTGCGCTAAGCGACACCTAGCGGCCGTAGATGTACACGACTAGACGTATCTCTGTGTTTAATGTAAAGTATTTAATTATTATTTAATACTTTTTAGGAGTATTTCTTCAAATGAGTATTAAAAAAACTAATGTGTAGCAAAGTAATAACCGGTGACGTATCTCTCGCTCACATGATACTGGCATATGTCAATTGCCATATAAAAAGTAAAAGATAATGATCAAACTAGAGTTAAAGATTGCTTCTTGTCGCCTTGCGAATATAGCAAACTAGCTGCGCCCCGCGGCTTCACCCGCGTAAATTTCGATCCCGTGAAAAATAGAAAATCATCCCATGGCATCCCATGTTTTTGCGTGAAGGAGTAACGAACAAACAAACAAATAAACAAACTTTCGCATTTATTATATTAGTAGGATAAGTAAAAGCTCGTGATCATATTAAGTAAATTCAAGTAATATCTATCACAATGATGAAGGAGAACGTGATATAAATACAAATAATCCTAAATGAAAGAGATAGAACGAAAGTTCAGTCAATAAAGAACATAATCTTTGCTACATATAAATATTTAAGGAACGTCCAGGTTAGTAAACAAATATTACGGGGTATGCGAGCCTTATTACATCGTCGGCACTTTAGACGGCGTGTCTCTGATCGAGTATCTTATTTATAAACTGAATTCTATCTAAGCTTCATAAAATTAGCAACGATAATGGAGATCCAGTTTCAAAAGCGGTGTTTCTCGGGTTGAAGATAGTTGGTGGTGTCTAAACTGCTGAACCAACAACAAAATGACAGTTTCTTATATCGTCATAGCTGTAGGTGTATCAACTTCTATACCTACATATAATAAAACAGTAAAATTCGTGTGTCTGTACCTACATTGAATATATTTACGAAAAACTAATTGGGTGCGATGTTAAAATAGTATTAGAACACTTTTCAATGATTTTAAATTTTTTGTTTGTCCGTTTGTTATCTGGGCTAATCTCCGAAACTACTAGACGGATTCGAATTAAACTTTTTCTGGTGTATAGATACTAAGCCTGGTCAACATCAAAAATACTTTTTACTGCGGTAAAATTGCTCATTCCTACGGGAAATCGGAATTTCGGCACACTGCAAGTAAACGATAACAAATCACTTTGATTATAATATTACTACGCTACACGAACAAGGTCGCAGGCACTAGCTAGTTACTACATAAAGTTTGATAACCTTTTGAGTAAGTTAAGTTCTAGGTAATATACCGTTTTTGGCAACTACAATCGAATGCCAGGACCTCGGCTTTCATACTGTTTGTAATACAAAGAGAGTTCTGAATGTGGATGAAGCAAGGCAGAGATTGAAACATATGGCATTCTGTACTCTCCCGTTAAGGAACCGGCGTGAGATTTGTTGTTGTTTTTTTTATGGTATGGGGGGGGGGGCAAACGAGCAGTCGGAGCCATGGTATGGGGCCCCCTCAAACGAGCAGTAGGAGCCATTTTCATGACTACCGACGCCCATAGACATCGATATAGAAACTACACAGATGCGCTGCCCTCCTTTCTCCTTCCACCTCTATGGGCCGCCGGCTACTTACACACCGCACGAAACGCGACAACACTGCTGTCACTTCACGCCGGTCTCGTGTAAGCGAGAGGTACCTCCCCGATCGTGCCATCCCAATTCGGCTGCATGCAAGCATGCAGTGTGGCTTGTAACATAAAGCTTAATCGTGATAACTCGTTTAAGCAAGGACGATTAATACTAAAATCAAAAACCCGACAGCTATTTTTATCTGATACTTGATACACGCAAACTCTACAATTTTATAGGTGATGGAATGTACCTATTTTCACTTCTTGATAGAAATTCATATTGATCATTTTTTTCAAATTCATATTGACCTGATGAGTTATCAAAGCCGGTCGTATTTGCTGTAATTCAAATTAATAAAAAGTGGAAATAGTATAAAAAGTATACTCTACAATTTTATTAAATATAAGATTTTATCCTTTAATTTCCCGTAAGAATTATATTATGATCGACGTTGCGAACATTCTGTCCTCCATTAGGCGCGTCAGTCGCTAACCAGATTTCACCGGAAGACCTTATATAATGTACGGAGGCGCCTTTGCTAATACGATTATAAGTGTACAGAGCTCTCTCGGAGGTGACACTTTTACGTGTAGAGCCTTTTAACTCTTCAACATTGCGCCTTGTAAAATAATTTGCCTGGAAGCTTCGATAGGTATAAAAGATTTAGAAAGATTTTACATAAAAGAGGTATAATTTATTTTTAATGCTAAATATGTTGAGAACACTGGGGTGTGAGAAATGAAAATGCATCTAGAAATCGGATTTAAAAATATGTATAAGAATGCAATATCATATGGAACTAAAAAGAGTCAAAGACTTATATGATCAGGCATTTAGTCAAGACTTTTTTTTATGGTATAAGGGGGGCAAACGAGTAGTCGGAGCCATTTTGATGATTACCGACGCCCACAGACATCCGAATAGAGACTATACAGATGAGATGCCCTCCTAGACTAGATCTAGGTAACACAAGCTAATCAAGAAATATAAGGGGAAATATCAGATCATTACTTGCTGATGCCTCATGGACCTAAACAATCTACCCTACGCTTAAAAATGCTGAAATTGGTAACTAGAAATTAAAAATATATAACAAAAGTAAAAAAAAAAGTTAAAAAACAATAACACTTGTACAATGTACATTAAAACTTGAAAATGTAACGGACCGAGGTGGAGACAATGTTAAAACTTTTTACGCGGTTTGTCTTACGCGTCAAATATTCCCTTCTTGAATTATGATTAAATTCACCACAACCCCTCTATAGCGCAAGTTTTATTCAAAAGGTTTCTCAACGTTTCTCAAGTTTTATTCAAAACGTAGCTAAAACTTCGGAAGACTTTGTCTTAATCCTATAGCAAAATATACTTCCATCCACAAACAAAACCATTAATATTATTTTGATAATTTCCGAACATTCCAAAATCTCCTCTGTTTATTTTATCTCCATATTCTCCGAATAATCCGTTAGCTGTTGGCTACACAAAGCTGGCGTCTCAAATGTTACAAAGTTACGTAAATATATATTGTTACATTGGCGAAAACCGCAAGAGATGAAATTAAATTACAATAACGCAAGATTTAGGTTAGAAATAATTTCATAGCTATGCGTTGGAAGTAAATAAGCAGTCTTATTACTTGACCAAAAATGTGAAGCGAATAGCGTCTCCGTAATACGTGGCACTACCTCTTACTATTTATAACCACAATTTAAGTATCAAGACTTTTATAAATATACACAAGAGAGGACAGCGCTTTTAAAGATTTTGCAATAAAATATTTTCATTTTGTTGTGCACATTGGTTTTGATACTTTGAAGTGGTCACGTCCTGAACGAATACGCTTTGAAACAATCTCTTTGTGAGATTGAGTTTGTGTACCACAGACAATCCAGTGGTGTTGTTGTTATAATTTTGCCCAACTGTGACGTGAAAAAAAAATCACAAATAAATCACACACATGAAGGCATTGTGTGTTGCAAATCAAATGTGAACAAACATTTTGCGCATATTTTCTTATTTCCGACAGCGGATCATTTGCTGAGCAAATTTCGAAAAAAAATTAAAATAATTTACCTTCAAATAGGTAAAGACAATTGAACTGTGAAATATTTCTAAAAATAAATTGTATGAGACGTATACAATACACAGTCTGTTAATTTTTTTTAGCGTTAATTATAATATTCCCTCGCATGTGTTTCATTAGCGTTATCCTTCCAATATTAATAAATGCGAAAGTTTGTATGTATATTTTATATTCTTTCACAAAAATCCCCTAAACGGATTTGAATACAATTCAGAACAAACAATTCAAAGTAGATAACAAAACAGGTTAATTTTTTATCACGATTAAATTGATTTGGGATAGATTTTATTTAGGTGAAAAAATCACGACGCATCGCTATTATAAAAATATGTTTCAATTTATCAAACGTCAGGCACCAATCACTACACAGTATAAAACAATGACACTTTCCGCCGTCTGTGTGTATGTATGCTTAGATCTTTAAAATTACGCAACAGATTTTGATGTGGTTTTTTTAATAGATGAAGTGTTTCAAGGGGAAGTTTTATATGTATAGTAACTCCATTTTTTGATTCCGAAATCCACGCGGGCGAAGCTGCGGGCGGAAGCTAGTATAAAATATTGCAAAGCCTCCTTCAGGTAATTATGCAAAGTTCCAAGTTAAAGCCTGTTTAATCCCGGCTCGGGGTAGGAGGTCCATCAGACATCCATTATATAATGAGGGAAGATTTACGCTGGCTGTTTACATTAATTTGGTTAATATTTTATCTACTTGAAGGCGGTTAGTCTTAATTTTATGCGTCTAGAAAAAGTAGAATAGAAGCAGTAATCATACATGGTATTTCGTGTAAGCTCATATCAGAGTTCGTTTATTAAGAGGTAGTGCCACACTGCATGCTTGCATGCAGTCGAATTGGGCCGGCACGACCGGGGAGGTACCTCTCGCTTACACGAGACCGGCGTAAAGTGACAGCTGTGCTGTCGCGTTTCGTGCGGTGTGTAAGTAGCCGGGGGCCATGGAGGTGGGAGGAGAAAGGAGGGCAGCGCATCTGTTTGTGGGCGTCGGCAGTCATGAAAATGGCTCCGACTGCTCGTTTGCCCTCCTATACCACAAAAAAAAATCAGAATTAAAAAAAATGGGAATGTGAGTTTGTTTGTTACACTTTCACGCCAAAAGATTTCACGACATAAGATATTTTTATTAAAAAAATAATTTTAGAAGGATCTAAAAATTATTGTGGTAGATATTGGAATTCTATTGAATGTAATCTTCTTAACTATTTATTGAAGAGCTCCAATTCGAGCGAAGCCACTGCGAAAAGCTAGTGATTACATATTTTCCAATGACAAGACGTCTGTCGGGTCAGCTAGTCTGATATTTCTACGTTCACTCAGCGACCTATGTGGAAGGAAGGAGTGTCCCGTGCGTTTCGCAGCCATGAAGTCATGAACTGAATGTCAAGTGTCTAATATACAATATGGAATGTCCTAATTCCCACAGGCCCTGATTGTGTTCTAAGCAGTGCCTAGATTTTATTTGTACGAGGACAAACGAACAAGCGGAGCTATTTCGTGAGTAACGACCATTAACATCCGTAAATTTAGTGCACGAGACGTTTCCTGTTATACATTTCGGTCCCTTTTCATGAAATCTCACACGTTTTAGTAAGAGATAGTGCCACACAGCATGTTCACATGCAGCCGAATTGGGCCGGCACAACCAGGGATGTACCTCTCGCTTAGACGAGACTGGTGTAAAGTGACAGCTGTGCTGTCGCGTTTTGTGCGTACCGGTGGCCCATGGAGGTGGGAGAAGAAAGGAGGGCAGCGCATCTGTGTAGCCTCTATGCGCATGACTATGGGTGTCGGTAGTATTGAAAATGGCTCCGACTGATCGTTTGCCCCCCAATAAAAAATACACTCACATAACAGACAGTCATAGAGACTACCGATAGAGGTCAAAACGTCAAAGGTCAAAATCTTAAACTGGTGTACGTAGGAATTAGGATTTTGCTGTACTACGTATAGCATGTTTGCTGTCGCAAGCTCAAAATATTTTTCCCTGCCTTACCACTAATGAAGTTAAGTTTTCACTTCAAACATCTAGCAACTAAAAAGAAAGATGTAGACTGCATTCCGAAATTTACTGTTACATACTACTGGTCTGGTCATTTGTCTTTCTGTCCGCAGTATGGAGTTGACAACTGTAAAGTCCTGAGCAGTACTGGCAGTGATTTTCCGAACGCACTAGTAACTTCAAAAAGGCAAAACATAACAATAAAAGACCTAACTAATGCGCTTGTGTGGTTCTAGAATAATTAATGTTTTCGTCTTCTTTGACTCAAAAGTCTTGTCGGCGAAGTTTCTTCCAGTGGAATATCTACGTATTATTTATTGGTTATGGTTCTAAACGCGGAAATCAAACCGACGTGTTCTGGTTCAATGTTTATAGGTTTTTTATTAAGCTTATTGTCACGGTTTCAATGGATTTAGCCGAATGTATAAGAAGTAATGCGATTCTTGTCATGCACGGATTGCCGATTCAAATTGTACTTTTTTTCTAATTTGTACAGATTCTAATAAGATTTGTAATATAGGCAGTAAAAGGGACATTGGTGTTGGTTACTAGTGTAAACTCAATTTATGCTCTTTTAGCAAACAGTTAAATCACGTGTGACGGAGCCAATTTTTACAACACAGGATATGCAAATGCCTTGTAAATTTACATAAGTAAAAGCTAAGAAAAGAGATAATCAAGTAGTCTCACGACTATGTACTTTAGTTGACACATTTATAAGACAATCTAAGAATCTAATATTTACTGAAAATCATAAAACAAATTCAACTGAAAACATATTTATACCCACACATCATACGCGTTATGAAAATCTGTACATCCATGGATGTACAGATTTGTTATTATTTTGCGTTTGCGTGTCAAGCATAATCCGTTGTGCAGGCACAGCAAGAATCATATAATAACATAATTATACCTACACACAGATACCATTGAGGTGGTATTAATATCTATAATAATACCTTTAAGATGCTGTTGGGGCTGCCGTGGCGAGTGCTTAAAAAATGTTCGCAGACGCACACACCGAAGACTTTTTCGCAATAATGCGCAAAAAAGCATCGTCCCTGCTACATCGTTTACGTTCCAGCGACAACAGCATCCTAAAGATGATTGCTGCCAGGAACGACTGCTCCATCCAGCACCACTGGGTTGAAATTGCCATAGGACGGCGTGTAGGCGTAAATGATAATAATAATTACTACTACTAACATTAGATTATAGAAATTGTAACTAACAATCTATGGATCACAAAATCTGAAATAAACTTTTATTTATTTATTTTATTTATTTATTAAATAAGTACACGTCTTGCCCGGATAACTACCGTTTATTCTATCTACATTACAATAATAAGTAACCTATATTTTACTACTTAAGACCTTTAGCTTTAAATACTATACAGTGCTGTTTCCACTTCACCCTAAGACAACATTACCCTCCGTATGACACTGAAAATAAAACCTTCAAAAATCCAAATTTCTTTATATATTTTATTCACCTAATAAATTAGACACAACAATGCCAAATGCTCCACCCGTCGTACCTTCTAATACCACCTAATTTACGTTTTTGGACATTCCTTAAGTATTGTGCCCCGGGAATCTAAGACCGGGAGCATGACCAGTCCCCAGCCAGTTGATGGCTATAATTTGTCACTCCCGCGCTCCACTAAGCTCAGTGGAGCCCACTTCATGTTACAATTACAAACACGCCACTAGACGCGAGAAATATCGCCGCCATTTTCTTCATGTACTATAAAATGTGTTTCGCTTTGGTCTAACATAAGTGGAGTGAATTGTTGATCTCGAACAAACGGTTCTTACGAAGAGTTGCATAGCAACGTCTGCTTGACAAATAAATAGTATAATTTATAATGAATGGAAAAAAATCGGGCTGATTTAAAAATATCTAATTGAAACCAGTGTACCTTTTTTTCCCATCAATATCCGCGTATACAGACTCTTTGCTCTTCTTCACCCCATACTCCCCATACAATAAAAAACACGATAGCACATCCAAACATAAAATGTTTGTAGGTATGTTATTTGGCCAATACTTCCAACCTTTAGGTATACATTTAGGTACACATATACTATACTGTCTCTAAGCTTGATATTTTTAAAAGCCGTTTTAATTTAGTTTCTTCATAACTCATGACACAACCTCTTGTGCACAAAAAATCCTCAGAGATTTCCGCTTTTTCCTCCACACTTTACATATAAATGATACCCGTATGAGGGCAACTAAGTAGTTTTGAAAAAAACATTAAAAACAAGTCTGAAGCGAGAAGATTAAGTGTTAGACTGCCAGACGGAGATTGGATGCGAAAGAGAGCAAGACTAAAGAATACGTTGACTTTATAGAGGAAGTAGCTTACGCCCGCGGCTTCGCCCGCGTGGATTTCGGACTTCAAAAATAATTCAAAATTTTAACTTATTATGTTATTCTGATATGAAAGCTATATTACTGTAAAGTTTCATGAAAAT
>LUGF01000843.1:67985-86441 GCA_001625245.1 Calycopis cecrops
AAAATATCTTATTCTAACCAGTGTCCCTGTTTTGCCCATGAATATCCGCGTATACAGACTCACTGCTCTTCTTCACCCCATACTCCCTATACAATAAAAAACACGATAGCACATCCAATAATAAAATGTTTGTAGGTATGCATGTACCTATATCTATAGCGCGTTATCTGGCCAATACCTCCAACCTTTAGGTATACATTTAGGTACACATATACTATACTGTCTCTAAGCTTGGTATTTTTAAAAGCCGTTTTAATTTAGTTTCTTCATAACTCATGACACAACCTTTTCTGCACAAAAAATCCTCAGAGATTTCCGCTTTTTCCTCCACACTTTACATATAAATGATACCCGTATGAGGGCAACTAAGTAGTTTTGAAAAAAAAAACATTAAAAACAAGTCTGAAGCGAGAAGATTAAGTGAGACTGCCAGACGGAGATTGGATGCGAAAGAGAGCCAAGACTAAAAAATACGGTGACTTTACATGTATAGAGGAATTTATCGTTATAAAATGAATACTGTGAGCTTTATTTTATGTATATAGTGTATTTCTAAATATGTTTTTATAGCTGTATGTATAGCCGAATTGAGCCGGCACGAAATGTGGTATGTAAGTAGCCGGTGGTGGATGGGGGAGGAGGAAGGGCAACGCATCAGCCGATATGCGGACAACTATGGCTCCGACTTGTCGTTTGCCCTCTTGTTCTATTTATAAAAAAATATGGCGTCAGTGACAGGAAAGTTTCCGTTCCATCATTCATTAAGAAGAAAAAGAAGAGTTTATTCAGCCGAGTTGTGATGAATAGGACGAAGAGTGTTGATAATAGCTACGAAACTTTCCCTAAAGGGTTGCCTTTACAGATTAGTCGCACTGAAGGTCTTTGGACAAACAAAAGCCCTTTTAACCGTTAAGCCTTTGCGGTGAACTGAACGGGGCTTATGCTGAACTAAAAAAATATATGTACGGATTGTATAGACCTGTACTATATTTGGATACCTTTTCAACTGGCCATTTCGGTTGCTCTGATTAGATAGACTTGATGAAAAGACTTCTATGAATTCATAGAGCGTGTACTGATTTGGGCCGGCACGGCCTCTTGCTTACACAATACAGGCGAAAACTGACAGTTGTACATACTGTCGCATTTAGTGCGGTGTGTGTAGCCGGTGGCCCCTCGCCCCCTTCCGGCATAATACAGCAAATCACCTATCTACTTTTTAAAAAAGTTATTAAGCTATTCCGATACTTATAACTTTCAATTAAGTAAACAAGCTTTTATAGAATCAAATTTAACCCGGAAATTGCAAAAAATCGCCGCCATCTTGTTCAACTTTTAAGACATTAAAATCCATCGCAGCCTCGAAATAGTTGGAGCAAATACCATATTCGAGTTATTTAATGCGAAACGAACCCTAAAATGTCGAATATAAGACACAATTTTGTGTAAACGTAAAAAAATTGTTTGCTCCTTGTTTATCGCGAATGAAGTGAGACTTGGAAGATTAAGGGTTTTATTGGTGCAATAAGCATTCGAGTCGGCGATATTGAATTTCAAGCAAGCGAAGTAAATTTAACAACCAATCGTTTAAACCGTTACTCTAAAGTAATTACTGGAGAGACATATGAAGCTCTGCGCTAAGTGTCGGTTAACAAATTAATCAATGCCCGGTGAATGTAGTGGTCAGTATTTTAAATTAACAAGTACAGGCTGCTAAGTCTTATACCTTTTCCTTTTGGGTATATTAAAAAAAATATCAATAGACAAGAATAATATCTCTACTAACTTTCTTTAGTATAAAGGGAAAACGAACTGTTTCCCTATATACTATATATTTATATTATAAAGAACTCATAGGAAAACCCTTTGATGCCCCCAAGATATGCTAAGATCTGCGTAATCGAAATGCCGATGTGTGCCTTATTCCCCTTTATCTCGTCCAATTGGCCAAATATCACACACCAGGAATCCCGACTCACAAACCCCATGATTTCAGACAGCTATGCCGTCACGCTGTGGTGGCATTATTTGAAGCAGAGGTACCTCTTCGTACCGGCCCTATTCGGCAGCAATCCACCAGCGCTTTATATACTTATTTTAGCACGTACTTGAATGAGCAAATAAGATTTTATTTATTATCTTTCTTTCTTTCTTCCATCATTAAGAGAAAATAACTATTTTCTATTTTCTCTTATTAATTCAGCGCGTGTTTATGAACTGTTGGGTTATAATTTCCGAATTCATTACTCTTCGTGTAATTTTGTTTTATTGCGCAACGGTTTTAGCATAATTAGAATTTCCCGGCAGTTTTCTTGACTTCTCGCTGCAGCGACACTCAAGTGGGGATTATTTTCCGTCCGAGCGCCGCGCCGCATCGGTTTTACTTAATTATAAGCCTGCAAATTATAGCTACACTAAGATGGCTTACGTTATTGTAGAGAAAATATTGTGTATTTTTTTGTGTAAGGGGTAGATGAGGCGTCAGCTATTTTCGTTTCAACCGCCCCTTCTTCCTTCAACCTCCTCCATGGGCCACCGGGCACACACCGCACGAAACAAGTCAGACAACAGCACAACTGTCACTTTACATCACTCCCCTATGATCTTTGAAAGACGATGAAATTATTTATTTATTTAAACTGTACATACATACCTAAATTAAAGACAATTTTGAGAAATAAATTTATATTACTCTAGCGGACGCCCGCAACTTCGTTTACGTGAATCCGTTTTTTTACCGCAGTCAGTTAAAAAGTAAAGTCTATATCCTTCCTCGCTAAGTGGACTTACTAATACTGAAAGAATTCGGACCGGTAGTTCCGGAGATTAGCGCGTTCAAACTAACAAACAAATACACTCTTCAGCTTTATATTATTATAGTAAATGGTAATAGTATAGATATCTACCTCCCAAGTTAAAATTTGGGGAGCCGAGCTGGCCATAACATAAACAGTGAGGTAACGTAGAAATTTATAAAGGTAGATCAATACAAACGCTCGAAAAACATTACTCTCATTGGACACAGTCGGGGAAATCCCAATCTGTTTTCAATATTTGACAATCAATTGAAGGTAAACAATAACAATTTTATTTACAATCAATTGTAAGCCAAACCAGACAAACGACTCATTGCTAATGCTAGCAATTGCAATACTCCTGACTCATAGATTACATTGATTGTGCACTATAATTAATCAATTACTGATATTCTAGAGCTGGATTCGGATCTATAATAACCTACATTTAGGATTAAACGACGTAAGTACTAGATCTGGACGTTGTGTAACTGCTAATTTTATCTAATCGACCATCTGGCACCATTAGCACCAAACTGTTATTAATTGTAGCGGCATTCAACTGAAAACTGTTACTTCTCTACCTTAAATACGACTAGAGAAGATTTAGCTAGAAAGTAATAGGCACTAGTCACAAACTCTGTGAGTTTGTACACTTATTGCCCAAAAAACACTGAATGAAATTTCATTAGTTGTATTGCTATAGAACTAACTTTATATCAAGTATTTTTTATCTCAATATAATACTTACAAGTGCCTTATTAGATATCAGCAATATTAAATATTACGAAGAAGATGAACTTAGTAAATCTAAATATAATTAATAGAAGATGTAAGGACACAGTAGGTAAATCTATAAATAATTAACATATTTATTAGTAATTATAGTCTCGAGTTTTTCTTCTTCCTCGAATGTTATGAGGTTATCAGCATCTAGAATGGTTTAGTTTAAGGCACAGGAAAAGGGACCAGGCTGTTCTGTTCTGTTCTGTTGGGCTATTTTCCATGAAAACATTGAGAAATTTTTTTATGACCCACAATTCGTTTTTAAAAGACTTGCGGAAGAGATTTCTAACAGTGAAAACAAATGCACACATTATTAGCTTAATCTACAAACGTTAGCAGCCGGATAAATAGAGTACAATAACAAGCAAGTGGACCAACCGTCCAACAGTCCAGTCGCTTCCTGGATATAAATTTAAACGAGTGGCAGACAATATCTTATATAAGCTTCTTCATTCCCAAATCAGATCAAAGGCCAGCTTATACTTTGTTATTACGCCTCTACTCCATCTTTTTTTTTCATAAGGGGCCAAACCAGAAGTCGCAGCTATTTTCATGACTATCGACGCCTATAGACAACAGAGGTTATACAGATGCGTTGCCCTCCTTCCTCCAACCTTCCTCCACCGGCACCAATTTGTACAACATAAATGTAGACATGTCTAATTATTTTTATCCCAAACATACTAAGAGGCCTGGGAATTTGGGCTACCGAGTCTTTACACAAATAAAACCGTTGAGCACAGCTAATCCTACTAATATTATAAATGTCAAAGTTTGTATGTGTGTTTGTTTGTTACTCTTTCACGCAAAACCTGCTGAACCGATTCTCATGAAATTTGGCACACACATAGAGGATAACTTAAAGGATATCCTATGTGTACATAGGATAGTTTTTATCCCGAAAAAATGTTCCTATCCGATGCCATGGGATGTTTTTCTATTTTCCACGAGATCGAAATTTACGCGGGTGAAACCGCGGGGCGCAGCTAGTAGTCTACAAACGTTAACAGCATTTTTTAGTATAAGGGAGCAAACGAGCAACCGTGGCACTACCTCTTACTAAAATTTACATATAGATTACAATAACATAAAGTAAGTGGACCAAACGCCCAGTCGTCTTCCTGATATAAATCAAAAGCTAAACGTTTGACATTCGAGCTCCACATTCCCGATCAGATCAAAGGCATCATTCGTTATTCTATTCAATGTTGTACAAAATTAATGTGGAAACTTCCTCGGGTATAAATCAGTTTAACTTTAATAGCTGATACTTATAAGATTTAATATCAGATCAAAGATACTTTAGTTCATGTCAAATGTAAACTCCAAGGAATGCTGAAGGAATTGGGGCGCAATAAAAATGTGAGACACACGACATGCCGCAGTCCATATCATGTGAACAAGAGGTACCTCCTACTGTCCTCCTCCGTCTTGGTGGCCTTCCTGAAGGAGCTAATCTGGAAATGACGTGAAAGTGAAGAAAGATGAAAAGGCCACAAAAAAAACAAAAAGGCGCAATAGCGTCGAGTTGCGGAAATGGCCCAGGACACAAGTAACAAGAGGTACCTCCTAGGTAGTACCGGCTCGATTCGGCTGCAAAACAGTAGCAGTACCTCATAATTAAGTAAGCACCTAATTGAGCTCTCCCTAATCACAAATGTATTATATACAGAATATTATTAATGATAAAAATATATTTAAAAGGCTTGTGAAGTTCATTTACCCTACGTTTTCGTTTTAAATATATTTGTGTTTAAAATATCTTTATTAATTTGGTAATAAAAAACGGACATCCATATCACATAAAACAAATTGGTACATGTAGGTACAGAATTATGTTGTATTTAAAAGTTGTTAACCTCGTCCCTTATACGAAATGTAATTGAGACGTCATTGGTCTTGTATTTTAAGCATATATTCCAAATAGAAGCTCACAAGGTGTCCTTAGTCCGAGGAGTTATTCGCATAACTAATACAACTTCATCATCATGAAGTAGCCACCTGGCCCCTTGGCCTCATATATTTGCTTACTACAACTCTATATAGCGTCGAGCGAGCTCCCATACTGAGGTTAACAATTATTTAGCCAAGAAGATGTTGATGATGATTGCAGTGTGTGACAAGAAAGTTCTTATAAAACATGTCAAATTAATTTCTCGAAGTCTATAATCTTGGGATATTTTCCCAACACTATTTTTTTATCTTGAATCTTAGGCATCGTCTATCAACTCTGGAGTCCGGAGTGTCACCGAAGAACACACACAGAAGAAGAACACTTCTTCTAATGTAGTATAATATGAATATACAGGATACTAGTATCATATAGATACAAGTATCACAAGACAATAGCGTTAATAACAGTACGCCTTTATTACTGCAGATAATAAGAGGCCGCTCCGGCGAACGTTTAACTGATATGTCATATGTCACAAGCCATTCACACACAATTCTCTATTGTACATATGGGTCAGGGCTAGAGTCTAGGGTTGCCAGGCACAAAAGTCAAAAAACCTGACACAGGTTCAAATTTAGGCGGAAATTTTGCCATGAAAACCTGACACACTGGGTTTTTTGAATGAAAAACAATGGTAGTTTTCTCGTTTGCAATTATTATTATCCCTTACTCTTACTCTAACACATTGGGTTCGCGTTAAAATTATTTATTTCTCAGTTCCTATATGTTTTAGGTAAACTCTTCAAAAGCGACTTGTGTAAATTTGGCCTGACACAATTACTGTAAAAAGACCAAATTCCGACACCTGGCAACCCTACTGGCGCGGGCGCCAGAATTAGTTTATATCAAACCGGCCCGTTAGCTAATTGTCCTGACTATGACATCATCAATTTGGGATTGTTTTTAATTTCAAACACTTCATTACTTATGTCTGGAATTTAAATATGTTCAAACGAGTAGTCGCCAGTCAGACTATACAAAAAATTACTGCTGACACAGGCATCTATACAAGCATAGGTTTTTTGGAGTGTATTTAGATTTACCTCCAGGTAGAGGAAATCCTGTGTGGTTTGCGGGACTCAAGCACCAAAATCAGCAACCTTTACCTATAAAACTCGAGCAGTATCCCTCATCGCCAGTATTATAGCCAAGTAAAAGCGTCGGCATACGACCACCACTCCACAATCGCATTACAAATAAACGCAGATATGCATTATACATAGCAATCTATCAAGCTTTTTCTCAAGCAAATTTCATTATCTTGTCAAGAAAGTTTTATGTTATTCTTCTTTTATAGATGCTCATCTTTTTAGATGAAACATCTTAAAATGTCAAACCTCGTCTTAAAAATTAAAAGATTCAACACATTATTTACTTTACAACAGGCAGTCACGGAGTGACTCGGAAATAAACCGAGATATAAAAGTAAATGAGGTTGAAATGTTCTTAAATGTAAGTAATCAAAAAAATGTTTAACCCGCATAACTTTAATCCCTAGAAAATGTTGCTATTTCAATCAAAGGTTGAAATCTATACTAATAATATAAAGCTGAAGAGTTTGTTTGTTTGACCGCGCTAATCTCTGGAACTACTACTCCGATTTGAACAATTCTTTCAGTATTAGTTAGTCCATTCAGCGAGGAAGGCTATAGGGTACTTTTTAACCGACTGCGCTAAAAAACGAATTCACGGTCACGAAGTTGCAGGCGTCCGCTAGTATACTATACGGCTGATTCTCTCGACATATACCAAAAAATAAAAATCTAACAAGCACTGTGATTTACCTACAACAACGCAGACGACGACGTGATTCATCTAGCAAATACCAGGTAGCGGTATATCACAGAGAGCAGCGATTGAAACAAATCGTCGCGATAAGGACGGCAAAAGGGTGTGCCCTAAAGCGGGAATGCATCAAGTGTTCACAGTACATAAATTGTTGCACCCCATTGGCCGCGCCGAGCCGGCTATCCTGTATCAGTTCATTGCTCACTCATTATACAACTATTCACGAGTTTTCGGATCCCACTCTTTGTTCTATCTGATATATTCAGCGATTTTCGGAATTCATGCAACTTGTTGTTTTGTACGATATACGATCTCGTGTTATAAAATGCCATTGCTGAATTTCTGCTGACGATCACGATCGATAAAATCCGCATGATTCGCTCGCTTCTCTCTTCTTATTCTATTATGAACAATTCGTCCTTCAAATAGGTTAGCGGAAACTGGCAAACCTCTCGAAACTTGACAGCATATCTGCTGCTTAAGGCGTGAATATGAGGTATTTCACCGGTCGCCAAATTCGGCAGCTATTCAGCAATTAATGCATTCTGATCATGTGAGCCATATGTGCCATAGAAATAACGGTAAGCGTATAGAACGTCGCTACTTCTAAGCTTCTGCTTATAATTCTTTGCGTCGGATCAAATGCTGATATTTACAATTATCTACGAGGATCGCCATAAAAATATTACTTCAAAAACATAAATTCAAACTCTCTTCTTTCTCTTTTAATAAGTTCTCATCATAATAAGCCTCCAGAAATGATATAAAAGATATTTAGACGTTTCCCTTATTCCTTGTCCTGTATAATAATTATGTGCGCCCTTTTTTACTGCAGCCATCCCTTATTCTCGGGGAATAGAATAACACTTTGCACTCATTTCCTGAGCAAGATGTACGGCTAGGGGATTCATTATCCACCCTCAACAAATCCATGGTTTTCTTGAGGGAACGCAGCCGCCATAGAGTTATAAACGCATTTCACTTTCTTACGACAATAATACTGTGTCATTTGAATTTAAAAATTAGTTTTCGCTACAATTAAATAGATGATTGAGTTCACTGAGTGTATCTATCTAATTCTAACTACTATAAATTCTATCTAATATAATTAAGAGGATTCTGTTTGTAATTATAAGCGAATATAATGTAGTTTCTATGATTAATAAATACGTAAATAGCTGACCAATTAACAAATAACTTATAAAATAGTATGTTTATTCTATTGTTTGTTTTATAATATAAAACAAAGAGATATTTTGCATTTTTTCCCAGCAAGATATCAATACATTTGATATAGTAATTAATAATACATTCTTAGCACCTACCTATACTATAGCAAGGAAGCGACGTATGAAATTCCACATTGCGATGGTCACTGGGCAGCGCAGTTATTACTTCAAATACTTTCATCAAAGCCCATAATGTGTGATATCAATCAATAAATGGTTATTTATAAATATAAATGTGAGAATAGATCGTGGATGCGTTTATTGTTACCTACGTGTTTTTGTCTAACAGACATGGAACAATCGTTGATGATAAAATTATTTTTTTATATAAGACTAACTTCCGCCCGCAGCTTCGCCCGCGTAAATTTCGGACTTAAAAATGGAGTTATTACACATATAAATCTTCCACTTGAATCACTCTATCTATTGAAAAGAACCCATCGAAAGCAGTTGCGTTTTTTTAAAGATATGCTTATAGACACACAGACAGCGGAAAGCGATTTTGTTTTATACAATGGTCACTGATGTACCTACAATTTTTTAGCTATACTAAGAAGATGCTTTTAGAAAAACAGTTTTGAATAGGCATATATAAGACTAGCAGTGCCCCGAGGTTTCACCCGCGTTTAATTTCTAATAAATCCATATAAACTTCAACACCCTATTTCACCCCCTTAGGGGTTGAATTTCTAAAAATTCTTTTAACGGATGCCTACGTCGTAACATCTACCATGATGCCAAATTTCAGCTTGATCCGTCCAGTGGTTTGGGCTGTGCGTTGATAGCTGGCTATGTCACATTTGAGTTTTATATAATATATAGATTTACAACCAGTATATATATACATATAAGAAAATACTATATTATTTGTGCGATCCGAATTGATACATATTATTATTATTAACAGACGAAAAAATACATTTATAACTCTATGGCCATCACAGTTGGCATGTGAGGGTGGAGGTGTACTGCAAATAGGCTTTGAACTCAATAGGCCGCCAGGATTGCGGTACAAATCTGTTTTCGGCTCCGTTGACTTAATGAAATGCCCTTGATGTGCGTTTACAACTTGACTGTAGCTTTGATGTCTTTAAGTATTTGAAAAAAGTTTAAAGACGCTTAAAAGGTATCATAGACAGTTTTGCAGAACTCAGTTCTGAAATAAACGCGGAACCAATTTTTTTATAGCCAGTTAAATTATTATTTATCCTATCATACTAATATTAAAATGCGAAAGTTTGTATGTTTGTTTGTTTGTTACTCCTCCACGCAAAAACTGCTGAACCGATTTTCATGAAATTCGGCAGACACATAGAGAGTAACATGGATTGACACATAGGATAGTTTTTATCCCGAAAAGATGTTTCTTTGAGATGATTTTCTATTGTCCACGGGGTCGATATTTACGCGGGTGAAACCGCGGGGCGCAGCTAGTAATTACATATATTTTAGGCCGTAAATGTTTTTATATGCACTTAAACAGTCAGGCTCTTGTCGGTGCAGCCACAGAGCAAATACAGATATTTGCTCCTTGAGAGCAGACGTCATTTATTTGCTGTAAATTCATTTTACTAAATACCGTTTTCCTGGGTTACTATTAATGTATCCAGTAGCTATTCGATACTCAGCTCGTAAATACCTCATAACTAAATATATATTAAATAATTTATTGGTTATGCAACTGAAATTTATCGTTTATATAGTTATACTAGCTGCGCTCAACGGTTTCACCCGCGTAACTTTCGATCCCGTGGGAATATCGGGATGAAAAATAGATGTTGGCCGATTCTCAGACCTACTCAATATGCTCACAAAATTTCATGAGAATCGGTCAAGCCGTTTCGGAGGAGTATGGCAACGAAAACTGGGACACGAAAATTTTATATATTAGATTCTTGATAGGCCTGTGCAATCAACCTTTAAGAATCATAAACCTTTATATTTGTCTGCAACTATTTAGTTTTTATTGCTAGATAATAATTTTAAAGTTGCCTTGAAACCTTTTTCTTGTAGTAAAATACCCTTCGCTTCGGTTCAGTTTAATCTGGTATCAGTATAATTAGACTAAAACTATTTTCGCTCGATTCGCTTGAAACCATCAACTGTGCCAACGATATGAAATCTAGCCCCGTTTCCCTCGCCGAACGTTACTTCCTACAACTGGTGACAGGGGCCGACAAACCCATCTCCCCAGTCCCAGCCAGGACATGGAAGTGGGTTGGGCACGTTTCTGGCGACTCGTAAAATCTTCAGTCGCCAAATTCTGGGTTACGAGCAGTGAGCGGTCACATAAAATACATTGATGCGTTACGATTTATTTAGTAGCGCCTTTGCGGAAAAGAAATTTTTGTGTGATGATTCCTTTACAATGTTCGTAAGAATAATAATTGCACACCGTCTTATTTTTTTCTGCATATGCAACAAATATTCTATTCACTTGGGTTCTCAATATCTATTTAGTGCAGTTCCTGGGGATTTTTACCTCGGACTAGAGTTACAGTGAATGAATTAATATGATCGATCTGGGATATTGTTTTTTAAACTATAAATTGCAATGTTTACCCATTATTTTTTTGTGCATTTCATTTTTTTTTTTTTGTTTTTTTTTTAACAAATTATTATAAAAAAATATAATGTTTGACCATATATTTTCACTTAAAACAGTATTTTTTATTTATTTATGTTAAATCTTACCCGAGTAGACATAATATATAGGAACATTTTTCAAAGATACTCTCTCGGACAGGCAGAAAAACGTGGAGGAGAGAGCGGAGCGGCAGCTGCTATATACAATGGAATTTCTCGGCTAGTTTAATAATTATAAGTAAATGAAATGTACTCTATTATGTACATTTAAAAAAATAAGCTAATTAATTACGACTAATGAAAAGCAAAATAAAAATTTTAGTACAGAATCTGTTTATTTAAATATATTACATTGTTGTCTACATCTACTCCATCTATCTGTAGTCTGGTGAAGTATTGTACAACTATTTCCGCTGCACTGTAAACATGCTACACTAGTATAAACCACTTTTTCGGCATTTTAAAAAACAATATCCCACATCGATCATATTAATCCATTCACTGTAACTCTATTCCGAGGTTTCACGGTTTTTTATGCTCCAGGCACTCCACTAATTAGATTACCCACAAGTATTATTATTTCTATACATTAACTTCAAAGACACTAAAATTATTAGTTCATGTAATTAGATTACAATACATATCTGTGCCAAATTGCACACGAATCTGATGACCACTTCATGCGTTGGGGTATAACAAACATACAACTTTGTAATTCATAATATTAGTTAACCACAGAGCAAACCGGACCTATAAGTATTTGCTCGGGAGTAGACCCATGCAGACAAATACGAGGGTGTTATATTATGTCCAAAAACAATTTTGGTATTCAACAAACAGGTACCAGGGCAACATATGTTAACGGAGAACAATCACGTTAGCTGCCGGAAATAAATAATGTAATTCATAATATTAGTTAACCACAGAGCAAATAACAGACCTATAAGTATCTGCTCTGGGAGTAGTTACCCATGCAGACAAATACGAGGGTGTTATTTGTCCAAAAACAATTTTGGTATTCAACAAACAGGTACCAGGGCAACATATCTTAACGGAGTACAATCACGTTAACTGCCGGAAATAAATAATGCTTTGGGTGTTAACCTGCAGCCAGTGTCGAGTCGCATACCGCGTCTCCTTGAGACGAAGGTTGGAGGGAATTAATAATTCATCTGCGGCGCCCACTGGCGTGCGATTAGAGTGGCGATGTTAATGCGGTGCAGCTGAATTAGGCGTGTGTGACAATCTCGCTTGTTATAAGCATTACATCAAACTAAACATGAAATTAAAAAAAGAATATTGTCTCCAGTCATGATTCTCTCCATTAGGGTCAATTCACACCAAAAGCGCGGCGAAGAGCAGCGAAGCGGAGCGCAGCTTATATGAATTTCAACTTTATAATAATTACAATAATACTTATTATCGCATGAGAAACTCGAACGAGACGCGCGGATTCCCGCAAATGCTCGAGCAGTCGCTGGAATCCGCGCGGAAGTCGCGAGAATTCGATAATAAGTACTATAGCAATGAAAATAAAGTTTAAATTCATATGACACTGAAAGTGCGCTCCGCTTCGCTGCCCTTCGCCGCGCTTTTGGTGTGAATTGACCCTTAGCCAGACGTCAGAGTTGGAGGAAAGGGAAGTCTTGGATCCCCTGGCCTTGATAATAATAGTTAACTTTTTTATAGTATTAGCGCGCATATGACCAGTCGTAGCCATTTTCATACCATAGACATAATACCTCCCCGGTCGTGTAACCCCAATTCGGCTACATACATGCATGCAGAGAGGCCTTACCTCTAAGGCTCAATTCACACCAAAAGCGCGGCGAAGCGCAGCGAAATGGAGCGCACTTTCAGTGTCATATAAATTTAAACTTTATTTTCATTACTGTAGTACTCATTATCGAATTCTCGCGACTTCCGCGCGGATTCCACCGAATTCTCGCGCAGTCGTGGGAATCCGCGCGACTCGTTCGAGTTTCTCATGCGATAATAAGTATTATAGTAAGTAAATAGTATTATAAAGTTGAAATTCATATGACACATAAACTGCCTTCGCCGCGCTTTTGGTGTGAATTGACCCTTACATCACACTCTCTCAAGTCTCATATCGGGATTCATCCCATCAGCAATGTATCCAGTATCATTCGCGTATTCAAGATGGATCTAATGACACGTCACATTTACGCTACAGGCATGGTATACCTGGTACCCTGGAAACCTGGTAGACAGCCATAGAAATCTAAATATGCTCGAAAAATATTACCTATCTGGCGCAGTCGGGTAAGACAGGCGCCATTTTTTTTGCCAACAAACACTTTCCACGTGCGCCGCGCGATGTCGGAATGCATTCAGTTCAGTTGGCTAATTTATCAGGCTCTACGTGCCGCTTTACGTGTGATACAAAAAGTAACTTCTGCATGTGTCTTATGCGTTGTAATATTTTTGTCATTGTATTAAGCAAATATTATCAGGAATCATATGAGGTCATTTTTATTGCAAAAATACCGACTCCTCGATTGAGTATGCATTTACTCAAATATTGGATAAGCCGACTGATGGCAACATTTTTGCAATTGCCGTAACATTCGTCTAATTAGCGAAGACTCTTCTGTCTTGGTAAAGGAGACGAAAGAGAAGATCCACTTTGCCCGCAGATGCGAAAAGATGTAGGTACTGGATGTTTTTTTTTCTTTTGTTCATGATATTGGAGGGCAAACGAGCAGCCGGAGCCATTTTCATGACTACCGACGCCCACAAACATCCGCATAGTGGCTGTACAGATGCGCTGCCTTCCTTTATCCTCCTACCTCCATGGGCCACCGGCTACTTACACACCGCACGAAACGCGACACAGCTGTCACTTTACGCCAGTCTCGTGTAAGCGAGAGGTACCTCCCCGGTCGTGCCGGCCCAATTCGACTGCATGCAAGCATGCAGTGTGGCACTACCTCTTACCTGTGTATGTGATGAACAGTCAGAATTAACAAAACGCAACTTGTCCATGAATCACTTTACAGTGATATAGGGATAGTATCCCAGTTTTAACGAGTTAGTACGGCTGCGAAGCCACTTCTTACTATTTTGATTGAGCGTAGCTTGTATTTTTAATCGGTACGGTTTTAATCGTAAACAGAATCAATTGAGATCAGAACATCTGTCGGAAACAATTTCTGTTCGCCAAAGTCAGCATGGACTTAACAGGTGCTTAGATTGCTCCTCTTGATTACAAAATAACGACAATATTAAGACAACTAAGTGAAATTTTTGCAGCGAGATGCTTTACCTGATATTTCACTTATTTTACAGCAGAGATAGTCACAGAAGGATATTTTTTTTATAGTATAGGGGAGCAAACGAGCAGTCGGAGCCATTTTTATGACTATCGACGCCCATAGACATCCGCATAGAAGCTATACAGATGCGTTGGCCCCCTTTCTCCTTCCCCCTCCACGGGCCACCGGTCACAGAAGGATATAAAGAAAAAAAACACAAAAAAACCGGCCAAGTGCGAGTCGAACTCGCGCACGAAGGGTTCCGTACCATTATCTACGAAAACGGGAACTTATTTTTTGTATAGGAGCAAAAAAATCACGTTTATTGAATGGGGGCCCCCTTAAACATTCATATTATTTAATTTTTTAGTATTTGTTGTTATAGCGGCAACAGATATACACCATCTGTGAAAATTTCAACTGTCTACCATAGTTCATGAGATACAGCCTGGTGACAGACGGACGGACGGACGGACGGACGGACATCGGAGCCTTAGTAATAGGGCCCAGTTTTTACCCTTTGGGTACGGAACCCTAAAAATGACATGGCCCGAAGGATCGGATGTGATGACGAAGTGGGATACATGATGATGACACTCCAATGAGTCAGTGAGACTCACCAGTTGGCGCCGCGCGATGTGTGATCACGAGGAGTTTCAATAAAATTCAGACAAACACTTTCACAATTTCAGTGACGAACGCCAGACTGCGCCATACTGTCCCGTGAAAATGCAGACTACGTAACTCTCACTAGGGCTGCCAATTCCTAAATTGTATGGAATAAATTATATTGTAATAAAAGTATTTTTTTGCATGCACAGTCACGAGCAATAATATGTAAACACTTAAGTACCTTGTTATAATTTATATTTTTGAAATTCCATATTATTGCTTTGACTTGTCAAAGAAAGTTATTGTGACAGGGTTGTAAAGTGTATACATATTATTGCTCGTAACTGTACAATGAATATATTGAAAGGGCTGATGGCTAGCAGTGAACAGTGGATAATGCCGATGATGTTATTAGCACGTGTCATACCCATGCCGCATGCACAGCATCATATTCGTATATATGTATATACTCAACAATATGCACCTAATATGCTTGCTGTGTGTAAACCTGAAAGCTGAAGATTGGCAGAAGCAAAAACGAGATACTGGAACACACAAGAGTGTGACAGAATTACCTACTAAATATATTAAATCGAACACTTACATTATTATTTGTGATATGTATATCTAGTAAACGATTACTTATTAATTGGATGATTCATTTAGTTACAAATTAAAAAAAAACATATTTACAATGGAAAATAATGAAAAACATTTTAAAAACGCAATTTTGTAAATGATTGAAGTACACATTACAAATTACAATCATTTCAAACACAGCGAAAATGTACGTTTGATATCAGGCTATGCTTTACCCCTTTTTTGTGTAAGTACTTTGATGACACTTTCACAATTCCTCCCTCTTGTCGCGTGCTTTTCAGAAAAAAAAGATAGTCAAGAGCGTAAGTCTGTACTTCAAACCCTTTAAACGGTATTTAAAAATGTTTTAATACATCAAACGTCGACAACCCTAGACTTCCCAAATCCACGCAGTCCAAACTTTCTACACACACCACTGAACTTTTATTGTTATAAAATTCCAACTCTAAATCTATGGGGATTTTAACTTTACGTGTTTTAAAATAATATAATGCAGTGGATGTTTTTGGTTTATAGAAATGGATCGGAAAAGCTGGTTTTATCTTTTGCTGGACTACCCGCTTCCTTAGCGATAAGACCGCCTGTTTGCTCTAATCTTTAAGTTTGTATTACTGTATATATATTCATTGTGGGCAAATAAAGAATATTATTTTCTTTTCTTTCTTTCTTATTGTCTTTACAGTTAGTTTTCAGTCGAAGCCAGGGCTCAACTATCGGGTCAGACTAAAAAGTACTTTTTGACATTGGTAATTATTCTATTCTGATAAAATGACTCCAAAACCATTATTTATTATTACCATAATTGGGAGACAAAAGAGCATTTGGAGCCATTTCCAAGACTACCGTCGCCCATAGATATCCGCAAGGAGATAAACTGATGCGTTGCCCTCCTACCTTCTCCCACCTCCATGGGCCACCGGCTACTTAGACATCGCACGAAACGCGACAGCGCAAACTTCACACCGATCTTGTGTAAGCGAGAGGTCCTCGGTCGTGCAGGCTACATGCATTGCATGGCATGGCACTACCTCTTCCCAAATTGATAAATATGGACCGGCATCGACAGTTTTACAGGTACGGTTAGGCTGAAACATAATTGCGATTTCCCGTCTCGAAGCAAGAAAGTTAAAACCAGCTGTGCCCCGCGGTTTCACCCACGCTTAATTTCTAAAAAATCGATATAAATTTCAACACCCAATTTCACCCTCTTAGGGGATTAATTTTTTAAAATCCTTTGATGCCTACGTCATATCTACCTGCATGCAAAATTTCAGCCCGATCCGTCCAGTGGTTTGGGCTGTCCGTTGATAGATGGCTATGTCACGTTTGAGTTTTATATATATAGATATTTATCTACTTATAAACTGTACTATCGTAAAATTGTAATTAATGCCCTTGATCGGAATGGAGCGCTGAACGCTCATAAATCTTATAATCAGGGATCATAATAGTCCTAACCGTTAAAACGCCGTAAACGTTGAAATGGGACAGACACGAGTAGCCGAAGAACGGTCGTCTTGGAGTCCATCGAAAGAAGCCTATGTCCAGTAGTTGATGTTGAAGATGTTGAAACGTTAATAAATATATATATAACTAGGTTACGCCCGCGGCTTCGCCCGCGTGGATTTCGGACTTCAAAAATGATTCAAAATTTTAACTTATTATGTTATTCTGATATGAAAGCTATATTACTGTAAAGTTTCATGAAAATCCGTTCAGTAGTTTTTGTGTGAAAGAGTAACAAACATTCTCACAAACTTTCGCCTTTATAATATTAGTAGGAAGTAGGATGGCTGTCAGCTCTGACTGGGAAGTGGAGTCTAAAGTGAAATATGCACAAGAGATCCGTAAGAAGAAGTGAAGTGAAGAAGTGTCGTAAGTGTGGTACAGCATTACGCTAAGCGATTAAAGTCCTCATATTTCTCACACCGAAGGTTTCCTTGATGAGGAAACTCCAAAATATACATAACGAAAGTTATTTTAATGAAACTAAAACATTTGATATCCGAACCTCACCCACGATATGGTTGCGATGACTTAATTAGTGTCTGGCTGATGGTGAGTTGGTTGCGAAATATGTTATGATTAATATTAGCTGTGCTCAATGGTTTCAGCTGTCTTATTTTAGTATTTCCGTATGTCATCACCATCCGGTCCGAATTACACACAATGGTCTACATAGACTGGGCGTATATGAAAGAGGATGGATTGGTAAAAGGGTTGATGATGTAGATGATAAGGTGATGATGACGTTTACAGCCAGTATTTATTCTCTCAATAGCTGAGCTGAACCTTTCCAAATGAATGGATTATTCTGCTTGCACCCAATAATTACCATGTTGGGTGATATTATCTTGTATATTAATACGTAAGTCCTATTCCCTGGAGTTTGATCTTTGTCTATTAATTTGAAAATACATTATTGATATCCAAATTTTTTTACTTGGTCAGCTATTAACCTACCTATCTAGTTCCTAGACTTAAACACATCACAATTATAAATGTAAGCAGAATGTTGCACGTTCTCAAACGCTTTTCCCTGGAAACATTCGTCTGTCCCGATACTTGGCGCCGCGCCAGGGGATCACTTTCCTCGGCCAACACTGTAGGACTGCATAGGCTAATGGGTGCAACATAAATACCATGCGATGGGCTTATTATATTAGCAATGGAGCGTCCGCATTCCACGGTTATTATAGACTACGTTTACTTAATCTAATATATAAAATTCTCGTGTCACAGTTTTCGTTGCCATGCTCCTCCGAAACGGCTTGACCGATTCTCATGAAATTTTGTGAGCATATTGAGTAGGTCTGGGAATCGGCCAA